>JAUUEG010117366.1:0-10822 GCA_032361445.1 Panulirus gracilis | reverse complement strand
ATGGGAGGGTATTGATTGAGAGGGTGAAGGCATGTGCAGAGCATCAGATTGGGGAGGAGCAGTGTGGTTTCAGAAGTGGTAGAGGATGTATAGATCAGGTGTTTCCTTTCAAGAATGTATGTGAGAAATACTTAGAAAAGCAAAGGGATTTTGTATGTAGCATTTATGGATCTGGAGAAGGCATATCATAGAGTTGATAGAGATGCTATGTGAAAGCTATTAAGAGTATATGGTTTGGGAGGTAAGTTGCTAGAAGCAGTGAAAAGCTTTTATCGGGGATAAGAGGCATGTGTACGAGTAGGAAGAGAGGAAACTGATTGGCTCCCGGTGAATGTCGGTTTGCGGCAGGAGTGCGTGATGTCTCCATGGTTGCTTAATTTGTTTATGGATGGGGTTGTTAGGCAGGTGAATGCAAGAGTTTTCGAGAGAGGGGCAAGTATGTAGTCTGTTGTGGATGAGAGGGCTTGGAAAGTGAGTCAGTTGTTGTTCGCTGGTGATACAGCGCTGGTGAGAAACTGCAGAATTGGTGAGTGAGTTTGGTAAAGCGTGTGAAAGAAGAAAGCTGAGAGTAAATGTGAATAAGAGCAAGTTATTATAGGTACAATATGGTTGAGGGACAAGTAAACTGGAAAGTAAGTTTTAATGGAGAAAAACTGGAGGAATTGGAGTGTTTTAGATATCTGCGAGTGGACTCAACAGCGGATGGAAGCGGAAGTGAGTCACAGGGTGGGGAAGGGAGCGAAGGTTCTGGGAGTGTTGAAGAATGTGTGGAAGGCGAGAGCGTTATCTCGGAAAGCAAAAATGGGTATGTTTGAAGGAATAGTGGTGCCAACAATGTTATATGGTTGTCAGGCATGGGTGATGGATAGGATTGTGCGGAGGAGGGTGAATCTGTTGGAAATTAAATGTTTGAGGACAATATATGATGTGAGGTGGTTTGATCGGGTAAGTAATGAAAGGGTAAGAGAGATATGTGGTAATAATAAGAATGTGGTTCAGAGAGCAGAAGAGGGTCACATGGAGAGAATGAGTGAGGAAAGATTGACAAAGAGGATATATGTGTCAGAGGTGGAGGTAACGAGGAGAAGTGGGAGGCCAAATTGGAGGTGGAAGGATGGAGTGAAAAAGATTTTGAGCGATCGTGACCTGAACATGCAGGAGGGTGAAAGTCGCGCAAGGAATAGAGTGAATTGGAACGATATTGTATACCGGGGTCGATGTGCTGTCAATGGATTGAACCAGGGCAAGTGAAGGATCTGGGGTAAACCATGGAAAGTTTTGGGGGGCCTGGATGTGGAAAGGGAGCTGTGCCTTCGGTGCATTACACATGACAGCTAGAGACTGAGTGTGGACGAATGTGGTCTTTGTTGTCCTTTCCTAGCGCTACCTCGCTAGGCGGGGTGGCGGCGGGAATAGATGAAGGCAGCATTTATGAATATAAGCATGTGTATATATATGTATATATCTGTGTATGTCTGTGTATGTATATGTATGTATACGTTGAAATGTATAGGCATGTATATGTGCGTGTGTGGGCGTTTATGTATATACATATGTATGTGGGTTTGTTGGGCCATTTTTTCGTCTGTTTCCTTGCGCTAACGCGGGAGACAGTGACAAAGTATGATAAATGTAAATGAGATGGCCTTGATTTAGACAGTTGCCCGTGCCGTGTTAATGCGCGGTGTGCAACGGTTTGAGAGAACTGGAATGATGTGGTATCCGGGGGACGACGTGCTGTCACTGGGCTAAACCAGGCCATGTGAAGTAGTTGGGGGATCACAGAAAGGTCAGTCGGGCTTTGCTGTGGATAGTGAACTCTGGTTTCAGTTCATCATACGTGACAACTAGAGTGTGGATATAAGGGAATGGGTCATTTATTTGTCTGTTCCTGGCGCTACCTCGCTGACACGGGAAATGGCGAATATATATATGAGAAAATAATCTATGTCACATGAAGGATATGGTCATAATCACGTAAAGTGTTCCGCTGATCACTAGCAGGATAGCCTTGGCACAAGTACTGCTCTGATGCTGTTCCGACCGACCGATCAAACAAATCATTTATTGATGACCCACCTGCATATCTATTATACCATTGCTTTCCTATTTTAAAACCATTCAACGGCGATAATAGGCTTCTACTACAGGATGATACTGATTGTTGTTTTGAGGCATTAATGAACTGAACACAAATTAGGGTTGTCGTTCTAAATGTAAACAAGTCTTACATATGATCTATACTTTCCTCTTCCTCACAACCTTACGGTAGGTTGATCTTTCATATGAGCAGATGTTTGGTAGATTGGCCAACTCCCACTTCACTTATTGACCCAATTTATTTCGGTAAATTACTACCACAGCCAAGTCAGGGGCACTGCTGCCACTGGTGGTCCGAGGCTGGTGTTTGTTCCCTGCTGTATCTTATCTCCTCCCATGTTTCAGACCTTCCCTGATCCATGTGTCTCCCACAATGAATCTTTGTATTTCTTTCTTGATGGAATAGTCAGTCACCCGCCACGGGATTAATTCTCTCTCTATAAACAACCTCCTTCATGTGATATTCTCTTCCTCCCTCTCCATCCTCATATCCTCTATGCAATATTTTCTTCCTCTCCACCCTCACATCCTTCATGTAATATTCTGTTCCACTCTCTCCATCTTCACATCCTTCATGTAATATTCTCTTCTTCTCCATCCTCACATCCCTCATTTGATATTCTCTTCCTCCCTCTCCAACCTCACATCCTTCATGTAATATTCTCTTCCTCCCTCTCCAACCTCACATTTTTCATGTAATATTATCTTCCTCTCCATCCTCACATCCTTCACGTAATATTCTCTTCCTCTCCATCATCACATCTTCAAGTGATATTCTCTTCCTCTCCGTCCTCACATCCTTCATGTAATATTCCATTTCTTCCTCTCCATCCTCACATCCCTCATTTGATATTCTCTTCCTCCCTCCCCATCCTCACATCGTCCGTGTAATATTCTCTTCCTCCTTCTCCATCATAACATTCTTCATGTAATATTTTCTTCCTCCTACTCCATCCTCACATCCTTTATGCAATATTCTCTCTCTTCCTCTCTTTCATTATAATGTATGGGTCTTGTGAGTGACGGTGGACGAATGTTTACGATACGCCTGGCAGTGTTTACTTTGTGTTGAGGCTGCCGGCCGCCTGCCTGGCCCGCTCGCTGCCATGCTCCCCGCCACACGTATCGTAAACATTCTTTACACCAGTCTTGTGCTCAAGTTTCCTGCCATACATCACCATGACCCTAACATTGCACGGTATGTATGTAAGTCCACGAAATATATCCTTTGTCTTTAATGGTTCCTAAGTCTGTTCTTCAGCGATGCAGATTATGACTGTTGATGTGTAAATTAGAAATAAAGTTTGGTTTAATTTTTCAAGGGTTGATGTAATACGTTTCGTCTGCTCCAACAACAACATTATGATCCTCCGTCATCCTCTCTCCGCAGGCAGCAGCGCCAACAGAGCCAGCGGGAGGTGCACGGTGCTGGCCCTGGCTGCCATCACCACCCTCCTCCACACCTTGACTGCTACCACTCACCTCCCGCCCCTACACTCTCGGAATAATTGGAATGACATCTCTGATATTTAATGACGGACTACACACACACACACACACACACACACACACACACGATGGTAGGGTGTAGGGAGGCGCCATCCGGGGTGTTCACTGCTCTTCCTGGCCCAGGCCGTAGCATGTGGGGTGGTAAATAAAGTTGTTAACCTCAGCAACTACTCTTCCGCACGTGGTGACGTTATGCGGACGACACTAGTCAGTGGTCCTGGACCCAGCATGTGCTTACAATACCTCTCGCCAGATGTCCTCTGGAGAATATGGAAATGTGTGCCATAGTGAAGCTAGCAGTCAAGTACCACCGTGACCACTTGATGTATAAAGGTGTACAATGCAAGCATTGCATAGCGTCTGCCACTGTGAACATGGAGTTTGTTTTGAGTGTTTTGACTCGCTAGAAACTCAGTTTCAATGAAGAAGTTGGTAAGTGTAGTGATATGATTTTGTTCTGAAGTAATAGCATGTCTGCTTGATACAGTGAACACAGTATCTGGGGCTGAACAAAAGGACAGTCAGTGACGATTAACTGGAAAAGAGAAGTGAGAAAGTGTTGCTTACTAGTATAAGAAAGACATTTGTGTATAGAAGACCGTCAGTTAAGCATCAGTTAGAACACTAAGTGCTAATAATGACATGAGATTACTGAGTGTTGTTCACATAGTTTAAGTGACATGTGTTATCTAAGAGAACATTACTAGTGATTAAGGTTTAAGGAACATCATCCTGACACGTTGCTGTTCCTGAGACTTAACTCTTGACACAGATATAGAATGTTCAATAAAATAACTAAATGCGTATAATTCACTAAGTTCTCATCCGCGACCCAAAGCTGAAATTCATGAGATGTTCAAGATATTCTTAAACTATTAATAATATGAAAAGGAAATTGTAATGGAATTAGAAAGAAATAAGCTGTGAAACAATGAAGTATTTTGGCTTTGAAAATTAATCTGCCTCCTGTGCTAAGTAAATTCTTCAATTTAAAGTTGGTGTTCCAACTCCACAAGCTTTCGTCCATTTTATACAAGGCTTAACTCCAGAGCTGCATCAAAACAGTGACTAGTTGAGGTGTGGTGGTAGCCCGACCTGCGTCAGTGAGTGTCACAAGAATCACTTGTGATGAGGCAGGCAGGCAGGCAGGCAGCAGTAGTGACCCAGCATCAGAGGGATACAGGCAACCAGTAGCTTCCATATGATCACAGTAGGATACACTCACCCTTGACCCACCGATAATCACTATGTGTAATCCATGTAAAAAAAAGATAATGATGTGCTCTATGTCATACTAGAAGGTAGTGAGAAAATATATAGATTGATGTATGATTATTAGCTATAGAGAAGCATTACTTTGTAAGCCAACATTCCTAAGGAATAAGTATTTCCTATGTTCCTCCCTGCTGCTCCTCTGACCATGTATCTAAGGTAATTTGGCCAAGTTGCAGATGACGCACTCACACACCAGACGGTGCTTAGCTGAGTGTATCTAGGACAGCATGTCACTTGGATATGTCTCTAGAGAAAACCTACAAGGTAAGTGAGAGAATTGTTTCCTAAATGAAAAACTGTAGACAGACTGTAAAGACGATAGACAAGCCAGTGTCTCCCTTGCCCAGCTGCACTGTGGATAATGCTGCCACTACCATGATAGGTGGCAATTAATGTGGTTTTTGCCAGTGACAGTAACACAGAAGCAGCTGTCATTTGCCGCGGGTGGGACGACTGAAGACCGTATATAAAGGTCTAACATAGAAGTGATTACGTAAAACTAAGCCATCTCTTGAAGACAAGCTGATGCTTAACTTTCCAAGTAATCTTTAGATGTTCATTGTCATCAGAGAGGAATTTCATTTATACACTTCAGTAAAAGAATACACAAAATATTCATGCTTGACAGTAAAACTAAATATTTTATAGGCAATAACCATTTCATCACATCGCCATCATGACCACAATCACCTTGATCATGTGAATATTTCTTCAGGTATTCTCAGCGAAAGACGTTATCATCGAATTTTAACTAAAGACCGAATCTATCTTCAGCATGATATCATTCGGAGAGAACTGACTTGTTCTGTCAGCAATCGCTTCTAAACACCCCTAGCACACACCTCTAGTAGATAACATAATGCCTCTAACATCGTACATAAGTAACTTCTGTTAAATATATTATTGTTGATTAGTGACGCATTGAATTCTTATTTAAATGATAATAAGTTTTTCTCATGTGAAACTCACAGGATAATTACCAGATTCGGATCCTCATCTGGAAAGACATTCTATTAAATGTATGAAATTCCAATACTCTGAGATTTTCGTGTCATGTGATATCACAGACCTCTTGACCATCTCAGATGACTGGACATTGTCTCATATGCTATGGACGAATACACTTACACTGAAAACATATTATATATATTCGGCAAAAGTAATAAAGTAATCCTAAGCTTTCTATCATCAAATATCCTCCTCTTAGATCTGACACTTGTCATTATGATAACGAAGTGTATTGCTTTGTGTGATACCAAGTTGTCCATACTGCATTTCTGTTAGTCATGATTAAATACTTTCTTCATTCAGTTTTAGAACTGGGAATGAACTGGAGGATTTCTGTTGGAAACCCATGTTAAAAATAAGAAAGCTTCACCAAACTGTATCGTATTTTACTACCTTCATTGTTGAAATACATTTCTATGAGGTACATACATACACCCTCTCATCTTCTAGTTACCCACTTTATGTGCCCCTGAGCCACTTCCAATTGATTCTGCATCCAACAGTAATTTTTTACGAAGATTACTGCCCTATACACATACTCGCATATCTTAAAACTATCATATTCCAATTAAAAAAGGTACAATTCTCCAGGTGGGAATGCATGATCTGATCAAGTGACAAGTCATGGGTATACCAGTGTAAAGAACAATATCACTAAACTGTGCATCATATTGCTACCCTTGAGAGACGATCAGTTTATTGTTTGTGTTGACTGGTGACAACGTTGGTGGTGGGTGGTGGATGCGGTCACTAGAAGCGTCGGCCTGGGTATGTAGCAGCCTTGGGTGTGTTAATGACTGCACCAAACAGCCACACCACCAGGACACTTCACTGTCTGGGCTGTTGATCTCTTGATAGTACTGACTGCCCCATTATGGTCACGTTGGCCTGAGAACGCCTTTGATCACCATAGTCCGCTTGGAGGTCGAAAACAGTGATTAAGATGCTTGGGAGGAAGGAATGTACATATTATCTCATGTATGCTGACTATGATGTTTAGGTCTCAATTTGTGCCATCAAATCTTAAAGAGTTATTCATCATCTACCAGGGAAGCTTACGTATCACCCGTGCTACACTCACCAGTTACCTTCTTCCATGCCCGGTACATACACAGCAGAGAGTGCACCCGCCCGCTAGGCTTGGCCTCATCCTCAACCTCCTCCCCGGCAACTAACACAACTATCTGGCCAACCTTATCTGCCCCACACGCCACTTCCCCTCCCCAACACCCACACTCACTTCACTTGCCCCAGGACTCATGGCCCACATCGCCTACCCCGTCAGCCACAGCTCACCTCGCTTGGTAAGACCCACAGTGGTGGAGAGCCTGTCAAAATTCACAATAATGGTAAGAGTCTGCCATGACCGTAGTGTTGAAGAGAATCTGTCATGATCCATACGTTAGACGATATATGACGCATCGCTTTGCAGCGAGTTACAAAGGCAATACCCACGGACGATATATGACACTGTATCATCTCTGATCACAGGAAAGACACTAACAGCGATGTAGCGTTACACATGGACGACACACGACACTGTGCCAACCCTGGACACAGGAATGACACATGGTGACAGACAACTGTGTATCATCACATACATGTGACACAGGTGGCTGTGTAAGGCTCACGTTTCCAGCACAACAAACTGACTAGAGCAAATCTACTAATTAATGCTATGTAAATTAGGAAATATTGCCACGGAAGATCTCTAAATCTATACAAATCTCTGCATGAAAATGATTGAATTTACATTTCCAATTATTCATTTAGGAATGATGAAGGATGATCCAGGCCGTAAATGTTATACATATTGTGAGGATTGGGCTGACAGCCCATGTATAACGTTACCCTCCCAGTGTTCCACTCCTGCACAACACTAACCAGGCTACTCCCAACACACCTGCCACACACCTACACTCCCGCTACTAGGCATCCCTCACCAGAACCGGTGACGTAGAATCACAAGCTCAGTTAATCAGCAGAACTTGGTCATTATATTAGTGAAAGCTGAGCGTAAGCTTGCGAGTATGTGGAGATGATGACCAGCACTTCTACCTTCTCTCAAGGATGTTACTCCCATAGTTGTCTGGTTGACAGTGGTCGTATAGAAAATTAGATTTAAAGTGTGTTGAAATGTGTTTTTCCATGCGAGACAAACAGACAGACAGACAGACAGACTGACACACACACACACACACACACACACACACACACACACACACACACACACACACACACACAATTTACTCACTTTGGAAGAGAAGGCTGACGGGTGACCTTATCGCAACCTTTAAATATTCAAAACGAATCGATGATGTGGACAATGAACAGTTCCTCGAGAAATTTTGCAAGAGAACATCCAAGGAACATAAATACGACATTAATTCAAGAACAGCTCTTTGATGCTATAAATGATTCTATTACAAGCAGACAGCTGCAACGGAGGCAAGGAAAATGCACAGAGGACCATGAGGAAGCATTTCTTCAGCAGCACAGATCTGGACTCGTGGAAAAAGCCAAGCGTAGAACAAGTAAATGTGGCTATCACAGGAAGTTTCAAGGAAAAATATAAGACTTAAACATATATGACACAAACAAAGATAAGAGGCAGGTTCCCTTGAGGCGGGTCCCCAGAGTACGACAAAGATGAAACAAGTACAAAGATGGGCTACAAAACTATTTCCAGCCCTGAGAAAGCTGACGTATGAAGGAAAGCTAGGTGGATTAGATACCTATTCTTTTAAGAAGCGTGGGCTTTACGGTGATCAAATACAAGTTTTCAAAATCTGGAGAAATTCACCAACGTTTATCAAGGAAACACCGCTAACGGACAGTGGACTATAAAAGATGTAATACTGACGCGGAAAAGATTCTTTACAAACAGATTCATTGAGCAGAGGAATAAGTTGCCGTCAAACTTTGTTAATGCAGATACTTTAAATATCTTTAAAAGAGTTTAAACAAATTTATTAGCATTTCAGGTATCCCCATGATAATCTCTTGAAAAAATATGCACATACATTAATTTCATTCTCTTTCCAAAATTCTAAGAATACACTGTAGTTTACAGAAGATGGGAGAGTGCAGCAGGATTGTGTAGAAAGATTTCCTCCTTCCTTTTATTCTGCTACATTTCATGCAGGCTTCATATATGCATGGCATTTCTTCACTTCTATATCCTGCTGGTTGCTGTTGCCAGAGGGAGTTAGGGTGGGAAAAGAACACTTATCATTATTCTACTCTGATCTCATTCACTCAGTGTAGAATAATAGATAAATCTCAAACCAGATAAACGAGACATGGGACAACACACGCTCTGTCCTTTGCTTATCCCATGAACTCCAATGATACTGATACAAGCATCCATTATGCGCGTCAAGAATAGCAGCCCTATACTGAGACAAACACACAAACCGATAGCAGCCCTATACTGAGACAAAAACACAAACCAATTATATGCTTATCAGATATAATTTCCTTTTATCTGTATATAGGAAAATCAGTAACTGGTATAATCTGAAGACGCACTATATACTTAGTTAAATGAATATAACTTCGCATGAAACATACGCGTAGGATCTCCGGCAGGAATGTACTCACAGGTTGTAAACCCCAGAAACTGATTTACCGAGGCTGAACATTACCTCGAGAGTGGTTGACAGTAATGACATATGAACAATGATTGGATTCCTCTAAATTCCTACACAAGTTTTCACACATATTTGGAGGTGCTGGTCTCCTGGCTTTCCCTTCGCTCCGCACCACAAATAAATCTCAATAATTAATTCGGGCGCAGCTGTGAAATTCAAAGCTGGCGTTTGGCAATAACATGCCTGGTTAAATCATTAACATGGCTTGAAAGGCAATGATAAACTCAGTCCTATATAATTCTAACATGAGGGTTATTAGTAAAGTGCACTAAGAGGGAGGATAAGTGAAGTAGAGAGTGAATAAGTGATTTGACTTAGTGCATTAACATGAAGGATAAGTGCAATGAGAGGAAGGAAAAGTGCAGTACGAGAGTACAGTTGAGGTCAAAGTGCATTAATCATGATGAAGGGTTAGTAGAGCAAGTGGAATGATAAGTGAGGTTCTTACTAAGATTACATTTCAGACTTACAGCTCATAACTCCAATAATAGAGCATAGTATACAATTTCTTAACTAAACACACACACACACACACACAATCCTATGTGTGTATCTAAACACAGGAGCAAAGAAACTAAACATATACAAAGCTAAAAGACAGGGCAACAAGAACGTAAAACTCTCTCCTTGTAACACATAAATAATAATGATACTCACACAAACTAATGCACATGAAGAATGATATATGTGAACATATACACTAACACAAGACATACAATCATATACAAACACATAAGAAATTAAACAGAAAAACAGATATGCTCGCAAGTACACCCACTAAAGAATTATTCGGCACCCATGGCTCTGATACGCCCCGCAGCGATCGCTGGTGTGGTTGGTACCCCTATGTGTGTGTGTGTGTGTGTGTGTGTGTGTGTGTGTGTGTGTGTGTGTGTGTGTGTGTGTGTGTGTGTGGTGGTAGAAAGAGGAGAGAGTGAGTGGTTCTAGATGAAAGTGGGTCTGCGTCAGCAGGGGGTGTGTAGTGTTTTCATGGTTGTTCGATTTGTTTATGGGTGAGATGATGGGGGAAGATGGTGCAGAAGCCTTGGAGAATTGGGCAAGTATGTGGTCTACGGCAGATGAGGTTGGGTAGTGAGTCAGCTGTTGTTTGCTGATGACACAACATTGTTGGCAGATTTGAGTGAGAAGCTGTAGAAGGTGGTATCTAAGTTTAGAAGAGGGTGTGAAAGGAGGAATTTGAGAGGGAATGTGGATAGAAACAGGTTACTGGGATTGGTAGGGAAGAGTAAGAAGAGGAACAGGTGAGCTGGGGTGTG
>JAUUEG010117035.1:0-10825 GCA_032361445.1 Panulirus gracilis | reverse complement strand
TATATATACATTGGCGTTTTTATGTCATCCAGCAATCTACTTGTTTATATTACTCGTATATACGTATGTGTTCATGTACCTACACAGTACTGACTCATAGGTATTGTTAAAGATTCGGCGTAAATGATAATATATATATAATGTTTACATGTAAGTCATAAATTCTGTGAAGTCAGGAGACTATTGTTACGCAGGACCTGGAAGTGTAGGGAACAACTGGACCCAGTCTGGAAGCCGTGAGGGCGTTCAGTGTGGAGTTTGCGATGAGGACATACACTCAGGAAGCAATACGATCACGGTAATCTCTATTAAGTAACTGCAGACCAGCGACAGTGGTAACCATGAGACTTACACAGTGGTGAGTGAGCGGCAGCGAGTAGCCACAACCCAGATCGAGTGTGACCGGACGTGCAAATCGTGTGTAGCAGTTGCCCCCGATCCACATCAGGTTATCTACCACACGTCAACAGGTTATCACTGAGCCAGACTGCTGCTGCGGGACCACGTCTGCTGAAGACGTTTCACTCGCTACTTATCTGGTCTCAGACTGTGAAGCTTATCATACCTTCATTCAAGACTAAGTATTTTTTAACTCAGATGTAGGAAGGGGAATGGGAAGTTGCTACAGCTGGGTTCCGAGGGGCTTGATTACCATCTGTGCTGCTGTTAGTAGCGTTTACTTTTTCGCTAGCAAGAGAGAAAAATGACAACATCGTGATACATGTACTGTCCTATACTTGGTCGTAGACCATCACTATCACTGTAGTCTAGCATGTACCGCTCTGTGCTACATTTCCACCTCTGGTATAAACAAGATATAATCTTGACCTAGGTGAGGTGAGGTTAGGTTAGCTCCATAACCTGGCGAACCTGAGTAACATCCGGGGAGTGTTCTGCGAGCGAGAGGAAGCCATGAGTAACGGACGCGTCACGCTGATGATGACGTTGTTCAACGATGTTTGTGGACCAGATCGTCTGGGTCACTCCCTACGGATCACCCCTGATTGGATGGCCAGTTTGATGACAAGACCCCTCAGCCCTGCGTCCAGGCTGTAGTAACGTTATTCATCAAGATCTGATATGATAAAAGATATTTGGGTTACGATATCCTTCCACATTATACTTCAAATAATGCGCATGAATGTCGAGATATTGATATACGTACAGGCGAACACCAAGTGTTGCTGATCGGTCGTTCTTATATCGTTAGCTTCTTATACGTTTACTTCTTGATCGTAAGTGTCTGTTAATGATGTCCACATTTTCCATGCAAGTAGCGAGGCATCTGATGAAGTTATGGCTATAACACGAGTTGCCACAACAGGGTTGGATCCTCCACTCAAACAGCAATAAAGAAAAGTCTTCTGGAAAAAAAAGAGAATATCATCATCAGGTCTTGCAGAGCCTCTGACAAGTTGAAGGGGTTTGCTTACGTCCAATTATCGCTCATTTTATCGTCTCAAAGGCGTTCGATCAGGCGGCTTTGACCATGAAACTTTCTTCATCGTAAAACTGTCGCCGAATATCTATTCCAGAAATATGGAGATTTCAGAAGCTTCAGCTCTTCCAAAGGGATCTCCTCTCATGAGCGAAACTCAAGGATAATCTAGACTTGTGCCGTCCTGAATGGTTGATGAGGCTGATGAGCGTTGTTACTGGTCAGCCATATAGAGACGAGGACACACGAGCGGGGATAACAGCGAGGGCTTGTCTCCAACGGTATACCACCAACAGACTCTTAAATAGAACACTTTATGACAATAATCGAGTGGTGTACTGACCTCCCAGTATTACTCTCCAGATAGTGTAAGTCACATTACAATACGGAGAATTAGGTTTTAAGAACGAGATGTTATGTCGTGTGTAGTTATTGAGACGAAGGAGACATACGACTGTTTCTTCTCTGCGATGGTTCAGAAGGCATCGAGGTTCATTCGGTTCTGATCATCTTTCAGAAGATCGAGTCTCTGCTGACACGTTTGTTGCGTACGGCAGACGACCTTCAGTGTTGGGCATTACGCAGTCTGTCTCGAAACGAGTGACAGGAGCCAGGCACGTGACACCACTTCACCCTCGGAAGCTATCTTCCAGTTGAACGAGACATTAGTTTCGTTACCCAAGATTACATAAATGAATGAATAGAAAAATAATGGTTTATTGGACTCAGGCAGTACATCCGGATGAAAATACACAGTTGAATTATAGATGATACAGAACCGGGTGGTCATGAAAGTTACTTATAAACTAATAAAAGAACTTCTTAAGTTCATGTTGGGCTAAATATTTCCACACTTTGGATAAGCACATTGGTGGTGTACATCTAGGTAGACAGGGATGTTTACAGAACAAATCGTAGGGTATATACATTATTCACTTGGTCAAACATTAAGTGAAGAACAGTTACAGTAATGCATTACTTGACGTACCCACACAGCCTAACAGAAATCTGAGCTGTTCACTTGCATAGCTGTGCACTTGCTCATGGATTGTCTATGATACTCACAGTGGCAGGTATAGGACTGTTCCTTGTTCTTGTGCTTTAACCCAGTTAACTCGCCGCAGGAACATGACACACGAAGCCTAGGAAATGGGAACGAGTTGTGTCAGTTCACAGCACAGAGGCCTCCAGTCTTTTCAGGAATTTCTGTGAGGCTACTTGTGATGTGTCATTAGTCGATACTTTTCATCGGGTGAGTGACAGTCGAAATGATAGGCGTCATGATCATACTTTTTCTTCTTTAAGTTGAGGTGTCTTCAGTTCGTCTTATTCTACCGTTTATATGTATATCTACATATTGATTCCAGTAGGGTTCACTATGAATGCTTAGTTTACTTGGAAAGAACGGATAAATGGGAAAAAACTTTATATTTGGTTGGGAAATATTTCAAACGCACGCTACCCATGCCCTTCAAATGTTCACTGACGTGCGTATTCGGGGGGGTGGCGGTGAAAACCAGATTTGGTCAGTCATTAGTGATTACTGGCCATTGCTCTCCGCCTCACGCTGCGAGCCTAGTCAGCACCACCTCCGTCGTCGGTCATGTATGCTGGTTACAAGCCACAGGGGAGTCTCTATATAGTCCCCGACTGAAATACTCTTTCATCTATCACATTAAATGGGTTTCGACCTTTGCATCTTCAAGATAGAAGTAGAAAGGAAAGCAAGTGGTGGAAAAAGGCAAAAGAAACTCTTCCATTCACCGGAACAGAACGTCCACCACTTGTGGGAATGGGAGATAAGATTTCAGGGTCATTGTCACCGAGTCTGTCTGTTCCAGATGATGGGATGTGCAAACCTATACGAGAAAAAGGGTTAGGTAAATGGCAGAAGAGGATGTGTAAATTCATTTTGCTTTTTCGCTCTGATGTACGAAATTTTGTTCCCCTAGGCTTAAAATGTTCTGACCCAGATGTGAGTAAGTTTAGGACTCCCCATACCCAAACTTTATTTTGCCCAGATTTTTATTTCTTTTATTTCTACTTTCATTTTGATGCTCTTGCTCCCCTACCCATCTTTTTTTATTTCTATTTTTCTTATGCTCTGGATCGGATGTTTTTGATCTTAAGATATTTAGGTCGTTTTGCTTAGATTATCTTAGATTTTGATCTTTACTGGGGATTCTAGATTTTTGGGGAGATTTTGATACTAAATACTCTCAAGTTAAAAAATATCAGCAGCATCTTGATTACTTATGAATCAAGTTATTTCTAGAAACGAAAAATACACAGTTTTAGCGGACGATATATATGGTACATACGTTACGTCATGGCTCAGTGTCAGCCTGACGGCATATAATGCTATCCTATGGAAGTAAACTAGTCCCCGCGCGTGACGTCACGCTGATTAAATAGTTAGCACAGTAGTTACTGACGACACCTCATCCACGGTGACCTAGTGACGTGCAGTTCGCGAGGGAAAATAGCAAGTTGCTTCAAGCAAAAGTTAAGGATGCATATCATTTTCCTGAGTGTCGTGGTGCACTGGTCCCTAACGGTCTAAATGTTAAAAGTTGGCCACAAAAAAAGCCGAAAAAAAGTGTATAGGGATACTGTTAGTCGTGTACGAATATATATGATGGGTAATGACTCTGAAAACCTGGAGGACACCACAATCCAATCATGCAAGACTTGTTCCGTTTCGAGATACAGAAACGTACCAAACTCTCTGGTTCGTTCGCATCGTTCCTCGAGAAAACGCTGGAAACGTGCCTCATTGTTTTCTTGGCTGCATCCTAAGCATGCAAAATCTCACCTGCTTAGAAGGGTCTGAGACGTTCACCTATTAACGTGTGGCCTCACAACCTGGACTGATCAGCTGACAACTAAGAAAGGAAAATTCTTCAAGATTTATTTTCCAATGATAGAGATCAGATCAGTGTGTTCTTCGGCGAGTCACGCATTTACGGTAGTCTTGGATTGATGAAACAGTCATCAGTGTCTTAAAACGGACGTCCCGGGATACACACACCCACACACACACACACACACACAGCCATTCTCCATTGGTATGACACGTTTGGAAGACCGAAACATAACGATTAAAATCAAAAGATGCCATGAATGCATTACGCAAGAAAAATCGGTACAAGCAACAGGTGCCGAGAACAGTTTGACTCACTGACTGAGAAGTGTTGGCAGCACTGTGGACCGGCTATAGGGCAAACTTTCCAAAATATCTCTGGGGCATTGACTGTACAGTTGACCAGCCTGGTCGTGTATGGTAAATAGAACACAAGAGCAGCGGCTTCAAGAGCAAAATTTTTTTCCCAACAATTCTCCTCGTCTCGTCATTGATCCCACTTCTAATGAAACGTTCATATTCATTTGGCGTGTGCATACCTTTCTCACAGATGGAATCAAGTCACACTTTCTGTACGAGCGACAGAGCAGACCACACGCGTAAAGGCCTTCAGTAAATTCTAAGTATGTCATATCGAGTCCTGGCTACCCTATCGTTTAAGTCCCACTATACAATAAGGAAGACTCAGCCTCTAGCATATCGCCCTTAATGCCAGACTCTGTAGTCCCAAACTCACCCTATTTTTCCCCCCTAGCACGAAAAAAGAAAATTTGTACTGCATTGGATCATTTACTATATACCATAATCGTCTCACCCTGGGCGAGCTGGTTATCGCATTCTACCCACTGGATAGCCAATGACCACCTCTTCACGTCAAGGCTACAGCTCAACACACGGAGAGCAGCTACTTCCACCGCGTAACCTCGGCTTAAAACCCTGATCTCCCTGAAGAAGAGTCACGAGCCTCTTCAGTCATCAAGATCGTCATTCGTTGTCCGATGAAAAAAAAAATAATCTTAAGTTCTTACATCACGCCACAGATAACTGGTACTTCCAGACGAGACATGAAAGTTGTAAATACACATTTATAGTATCAAACTTAATCAACACCACCTACCTTTCTGATATACTGTGAGCACAGTATGTTGCAACCCTTGAATAGACATATAACAAAAATACTAAGTCGAGTATATGAGGGTAGACACAAGAGCAATTTTAGACTTACATCAAAGACGTAATGACTCTCATTACGTCTCCTCATCCATCAGCAGAGTCCTTCGCCCTTCTGATGAGGTGACAATTTGCAATAATGAGGCCACTTACCGTCCAACCGATAGTTGATAAACAGGTGAGGTGGGGAGTGGCGGAGGAGGTGGCTTAAGGAGGACTGATCCAACGCCCCGTCACTATCTCCCTCCACGACACTGCTGGAAGGTTGAGAGTGATGTCCTGCTGTTGGTGTGGTGGGGCCTGTAGCGTGGCCGGTGGTGCTGTCCACGACTGGAGGAGGAAATGATTCAGAGTCCTCGGCCAGGGTCCAGCTCTGGTGGAGGCGGGAGTCTTCTTCATTCATCGGAGACTCCTTGTCGCGGATCTCAGGAGTCTGCTGCTGTCGAGGATTGTAGTCTGTCGTAAACATAACTACTGTAATTTTTGAGGTCTCCCTCTTCCACGGTAAGGTTTCTCTGAGCCAAGTTCGTAAGAGCGGCGTAAAGTCAATTGGAATCATGTCATCCGTATCCAACGTCCTCGCATGACTTTTACGCTCTGAGAAATGACTCGAGGGAGACTCGCTGGTAGACCCTGGTTCACCACGAGTCTTGAGGCACGTGCCAACTGGCAGCTGGTAGGTAGCGGCGGTGAGGAGAGGAGTGTTCACGACACCGGTGTGTATCATGTGATAATCAACAGCGTGACGAAAACTGTGCCATGAGGAGGATGAGGGGAAACGATGGTGATAGTTGTGTAGATGTGGAGGTAGATGACCGGGGAAGAGTTCGTCAGATATGTTGCTCGGGGAATAGAAGTCAGTATAAGGTCTTGTTTCGCTGGACGGTTTCCTTCCATCAGGTGTAGAAGAACTTGCGTAGGAGTTGGTATCTTTCTTGCTCTTATTGACGTGTCTCCGTCGGACTCTGCCTCCCGAGTTCAGCTGAGAACCAGCCTTAAAACTCATCGTATTTTCAAAGGAATTTTTGTGGACGTGTGGCCTCCGACGGGACGAGTCTGCCTCGCGAGGCAGGAGGTGAGCAACAGATCTCGAGTGCCACAATCTCCTCAGTTCATCTACCGCTCTCCATGCCTTGTCGACAGGTGTCGTTTTCTCTTTCTCCGACATATCTAGCTCGTTTACAGTAGTATCTCCTGATGCATTAGAAAATAGTTCTCTCCATTCTCGTTCGACTCTCCTCTCTTCTGCACGAAAAACCAGGTACGTATAGTCACCATACTTCTGCCGAATATCCTCCTCTCGGCTATCAGAATCCTCGAGGATGTCTCCGCCTATAAGAGCCACAGTAAGGTAGGCGTTGCTGCTACCCAGAGTCAGCCACCAGCACGGAACCAACACCTCAGAGGATTCCATCAAAAAGTCAATACTGAAGAGGTCCGCCGCCTTGTCTCCAACGTTTCCTCTCCCCTTTTTCGTACCGTCTTCATCAGCCTGGGGATATGATTCACTTCTTGCCTCCCTTCCTCTAACGTGTTCACTATCGTTATTCTTATCCTCCGTATCATCATCATCACCATCATCATCATCATCATCTAATGTCTCATTCACAGGAACTCTAAAATCATACGTAAGACAGAGGACGTGTTGCTGGCGCTCCTGTTTCTTGTCTTGATCCATAACTTTTGCTTTTCCTTCCGTCGTCCTACTGTGATTTTTGACCCTGGAAGTCGAGGTGTTTAGCTCGTGGGACTCGCGTTGTTCGGGCCCCGTCCTCGCGCCGTCGATAGTTGTAACCTCATCGTTATCCACAGGGACATGATTGGTCCAATCATCCGGAAACTTCAGGAGTCGATACTCCGTCCGAACCCGAGGGTAGAGCTGATCCAGACAAATGACCCTCGCCTCTTGGGTCGACCCGGCCAAAGCCGCGCCGCCACACAACATGGTCAGCACCAACCTCAGATAGACTCGCAGCATCTTATAGCTTCTTGTTGATGTAGGGAGTGTCCGCAGAATAACTCTTGGTCATCTGTTACTCATCATTACGTTGTTGGAGTCTTAAAGCCTGAGTAGTCTTTCAGATACTGTGACCCTGATCTAAGAAAATGCCCGAGTGAATGAGACCTCTGGGCTCCCCTCGCTGTGTCTAAAGTCAACAGTTTCACACTTCCAGAGAGAAGAAGTCTCGTGTTGAAAGTGGACAAGGTAAAGTTTTCTGCACATCTGTGATCGCACATTTTGGATACGAGAAACTCTGCAATCAATTAACGACGTCATGGTTTCCTCTCTTGATGGCACTGGTATCTTCTCACACTCAAATCGGAGGCAACAAATTATTTCCGACCTACTCACCAAAACTCTACATTTTAAAGGATCTCGCTGATCCCAAACTGAAGACAGGCAGAGACAAATGTTTTCAAAAACTTTTTTCCTTGCATTTATTTATCTATCAGTGCAATAAAAACTCCGACAATTATTAACAACATAACTGCGGCTTCTGATGCAACCACTCGCTTAAAAAATACAAGCATCTTGACAAACACGATCACATCATTCAACATCTCATCTGACACGAGAGAAATCACTTGAATTATGCTCTTCCAGCGAGAAAAAAAAAAACTGCACGATTCCTGGGTAAGTTTTCCTGCTTATCTGTGCAACACATTTTCATACCGTTTCCGTGTATCATTAACACAAGTTGTAATCACAATCATTCTCCCAAATACGAAGCTCGCCAGACGAGTGTCATTCTCATCAACAACCAAAGATAAACAGCCCTTAGGAATGGGACCGTCCAGCTCTCCAGTTCGTTCGTGAACTTGGACCACTACATATTACAGCGTCAGTAAGGTTCTCCACATATCGTCCTTATCAAGAGGATGCGTGGACACCCTGTCATTACCTAAGTCAAGTCCGCTATACACAATAGAGTCAGCGAGATGCACCTTCCCTGCTGGTCCGTTCGGTGAGTATGAGGGAACATTGATGTCTTGGTATAAGCTTAGTTTCCACCGTTTAGAATTCAAGGTCCTTTTTTCCTAGTGGTAGCCCTCGCCAGAGGTTCTGGGCTGCGGGCCTGACCTGTAAAGAGAGAAATGATTGTGGTTAGTATCTTGGATGCGTTCACTCACTCGAGGTACAGCTCTCCAACCCAATAATGCACGATAATCAACTGCATTCTATAACATACTTATCGTCTCGTGTACAAGAATTTGATCTAATCAGTACGATAAAGCGATGAACACTAATGCTTTCTCTGTTATCATGTCAGTGCCTGAATGTAATTCTACGTATATCTGTATTTATCTAACGCTGGATTCGAAAATCTGTCACTTAGCTGACACAGATATTTTCCTATTTTACTCTATACATTCGGAAAATTTGGAAAAGGGTTTTTTGATAATGGTAAGTCATATAACATGTAGATGGAGACTAACTGGATACAAAATGTCATTAGATGTATAATTTCTTAATGATACTACTGTGATCAAGGATTTGATTGGAATTTCCTCGCTTAGATCTATTTTAGGATAAAACTCTTGAATTTTGGAACAGTAGTAGTATTTGTGAACACTAACTGCATTCTGCCACCACATCTGCACACTCTCTTGCCCTTGGGTGTGCGAGGAATACACAGAATATTCCATACTGAACTCAGCTAATCGAATTCTTTCCCATCTAGCTGCTTGTGTGCCCCCACCATCAGCCACACTACATGAAACTTTGCAAGCTGCAGAGTCACATGATTACTGTGTGGCCCTTAGTAACTCAAGAGTAGGCCGTTTTGATACCTATTTCTTTCCCTTCACTGCGAAACTTTGGAACTCTCTACCTTCTCATGTCTCTCCAGATAACGACGACCTGGCACTCTTTAAAAGAGAAGTTTCTCACTTCTTCCAAAATTCGTACTATTCGTCGTCTCTTCTTTTTTGCCTTTCATTAACTTCTTCATATTCCATTTAAGGTCCGGCCTCAATGTGGACTTGTCTCCGTGACTGGAGCCTCCAATGTAGAAATGAAATACTCTCATACCTGATCATGTGATGTAAGCATGTCTTGCAAGTACTTCTTATCTTTTTGGGTTGCTGAATCAATAGTCTTGCAAAATGAATTACGACGAAAGGAATTATGAATGCATTCGTTGTGTTGATGTTCACATGTAAATACTTGAGTATGCTCAGTAGAATTAAGCATCGATCTGCACTTTAAGTCATCTTACCGTCGTCATTTTGATTATTCGGCGTTCATGGAAACTTTTGGTAAAATGTTAAAAACAAACCATTCTGATGATCACCATCAATAACAACATATATCTGAACAACATATATACGCTGAAAAAGGAAATGCATGTAAGCATAAACTGTTTGGTTATAATGCACAAAGAAACTTTCCTTTTTCTTTAAGAAAAGTTCAGGGAATCATGTGAAACTATCTTAAGTATGTCGGAGGGAATGTGTGTGTTCCCCAGAATCTATAAGACTCCCTTTCACTTATAAACATAGAAGGCGTAACTGCATGTACTATAACTCATTCGTGTAAAAATAACTTTTTAAGATTCATTTTCGGATACAGAGAATAATTTTAAAAAATTTTCTTCTAGAGATATTGAACATTTGTGTCAATCGAGAAGTAAATTTTTCCCTTCAAACGGAAAATTCATTTCCCTTTCTTCATGCACGAAAATATCTTTGTTGTGTATAAAGTGTTTTAGAAGGTTTGGGCTCGGTGATCTTTTCTTATGAAAGCACGTTAGGTTATAGCTGCACAAACACACCTCATGGGAAAACGCGTTTTAAAAATAGGATCCTTTTCTTTACACAGTGACGCGACACAGCAGGGGCAAAACATCCCTCTATCATATCCATCTCAGGCGAAAAGAAAATACGAGTGAGAGAAACAAAATGATGAAATGAACCACAAGCTCCTCAGGTGAATTGGCAGACCTGACCCATGAAGGTGAAAAGAATAAAGGAAGAGAGAATGACGAAACGTGGGAGTGGATTCCACAACGTCGGTCTTTTCGAGGATAAGAGAAGGTATCATACACGGTTCAGGTGGATCGAGGAACACAAACCAGACGTGCGGCCAGATACGTCTATCTTTACCTTGAGGAGGTGGACCGCATTCTTGTGGACAATACCTGGAGGCTCTCGTAAACTGCACTCTCTGAGGAAGCTTGAATATGTGTTAAGAGAATCGCTATTTCAACTCAGGTCTGTACCTTTCACTCAAGGAGTTTCAGGAATACAGGTCGAAGGATCTGTATCGTAAGAAAATTTAGAGAACATATCCAATTTTTTTTTCTTTTTACGAGAAAGAAGGCTGGAGGAAGCAGAGAGAAAGATGGAATGAA
>JAUUEG010116924.1:0-10825 GCA_032361445.1 Panulirus gracilis | reverse complement strand
TGTGGACGTGAGTGTATATACATGTGTATGTGGGTGGGTTGGGCCATTCTTTCGTCTGTTTCCTTGCGCTACCTCGCAAGTAGGTTGTTCCATCCAGCTTCGTTATGCAACTTCATGGGAGTGACTACCGGACTGGGGATTACTGTATTTGTCCTCACTCTAACACTACAGGGAATGCTGCGTCTTGTTTCATACAATATCCAAAATGAGGGTAAGATAATGCGAGGGACGAAAGCCTCTTTCCTCGGAGGACCACTGGCTGGCTGGTGACAGCTGCCGAATATCAATATGTAAATTCATTGGTAGAGGCGCCAGCATGGGCTCAGACAGCGAGGTATCACAAAATGTCGAGAACTGCTCAAACGCGAGGAGTGAGCGAGTTTATATGGATATTGCTTAAGTCCGACATCATCAGAGTTCTGTCCACTTAACCTAACCACAGCCCAAGAATAGATGCACTGAAGTGCCTCGAAATGAGAAAAGAATTGATTTCTAACATGTTGTCACCAATCTATGTTTCAATGAATAACTCAGAATCTGTAATCTGGCGTCTTAAACTTACTGTATTTCTGTAAAACTAGATCCACCCACATCTTATAGATATCCCAGTAAGATGTCATGTGTTATGCCGTCTCTTAAAAGAATATTTTTCATCATCATTCCCACGAAAGAAAATCACACGCACTGTTCTCGAAACTCAAAAGTTATCTATTCATCTGGCTACCATTATCAACTCCATTTCCATTTCCGTGTGGAGGATCAGGAGAAGACAACCTTCACTTCACACAGACATATCTTCAGCCTTTAATTAGTATACTGAATTGATGCCAGAACTTCCACGCGGATATACACGATCTTTACAGCCTTCTTAACTTCGCTGGCCAGGATGACAAACAATGTGAGGTCCAGGTCCCCATGCCCACTACCTCCACAAACAAAATCATCCACCTGCTTATTTCAGTATTTCCAATTACATTTTTCATCATATCAGTAAAAAAGATTTTCTTTTAACGATACGTCATTCCATATACCTAATTACTTCCTCTGGTTTATTAAAGTTTTCAGCGTATGAAGAACAACGTTAAAGATTTGATTTCTATTCCTGATCACAAAGTTCCTACTGAGCTCGTGACCTCAGAATTTCTCTTTCTCCTAAGATCAAGAAGTTTCACATGTAGCTGACCTTCTCGCTTCACTTCCCCATTTCAGATCGCGATAAAACAGACACGTTTCTTTAGAAGTCCATCTGAAGTTAAGAGGCAAGAGAAAGTAATCACAAAGTCCGACTCGAAAACTCGAAGAGACTTGTCCCAGTGGAAAGATTTCAACTTTTTATCTCTTTCTGAGTTTCTTTGACCATCTGTAAAATTTTGTATCTTCCACAAGAGTACATTGATGAAAGATTCGACGCATTCCTAAATACGCAAACTTGTAGATGTCTGACATTGGTCTTCCCAAGATATCATATGGCCAACGGCAAACAAGTACTTTTTTCAGCTTGGACCTTGGGTCTGTGTTATCTATGAAACTTTATATTTCCGCTTATATATTGACTATGGTAGAGAAACTTGGTAAGATACTTCTTAGTACACGAACAATTATGTAATCAGTTAACGTTTGATTTGTTTTCAAAAGGAACGAAAACGGCGACTACACCGGAAGTTTCTTTCATAATGTTTGGGATTTTTCAGCGGAAGATATTTTTATAATAGAAAATCTCAAAACGTTGTTATAGACATCCGGTCGTGCGAGAAATTGCCTGCAGTAAAATATAACTGCCGTTCTCCTCCGCATTCTGTTAAATCTGGTTTTGAGAAGTCATTTAAGGTCGTAATCCTGATATTTATGACACCAACCAATTTCCGCAGTGATGGAACCAGTGGGAAGCCTTTACTGTGGTGGGACTTGATCGCCTCCAGATAACGTACTTCTGACCACTACACCATGGAACCTCTGATCTTGATCATACCGGCCGGAATTCTACATCATGCCATCGCCATGTTGCTTATCTGGTCTGTCTCTGGCCATCATCATGTTGCTTACCTGGCCATCACTATGTGGCAGCTGACCCTTGCCATCACCATGCTGCAGCCGTCCCTGGTCATTACCATGCTGTATCTGCCTCCAGCCATCACGAGGCTACAGCTACACCTTGGCTTACGAGGCAACTCTTCTCCCGGCTCCGGTTCTATTGCTAAAAGTAGAAAACATTTTTCAACAGATTGACATACATACTGAATAGGAATATATACTATCAGTACTAAATGGAATAAAATTACATTTAATGGAAAGCTCAGATAACCTTGAAACGAAGACGATGTAAGATGAGAAGATTAGCCCTTGACTACACATTTCAATAAAGCACTTGCCATCTGTAAAGTTCCTGAGGAACAAGAGTTTGCCTATATAACACTGAGATTCAAAAAAGGTGATTAGTCCTTACATGAGACTCTGCAATTAGCTTAACGTCCATAGTTGTTAAATTTTATCGAAGCTCATTCGAGATAAGATGAGACATCATTCACAGTATTATCGACAAAATCGTTAATGTCTGTTAAATGAATAGGATTTCTTTTATGATGAGAATAATTTGTCTGATGAGATTAAGGCAATTGACGTCATATATGTTGACCTTCAGATAGCATTTGATCAAGTAATACATCAAGGATTATAAGTAGAAATCCAGTAACATGGCGCAGATGGGGGTGAGCTACGGCTGTTAGAAAACTGGTTGATGACACTGGACACAGAGTAGTGATTAATGGTCAAATCAAAGATTGGTTAGACGGAGCAAGAGCTGAACTGCAGTAATTAATGTTGGTTTCGGTCTCTTTGCCTTTTTCATTTTCATTATTCTTTTTATATCCTAATTAAGGTCCGGCCCTGCTGCACACCTTTGTCCGCAACTGGAGTCTCCAACATAAGAATTACACACACACATACACACAAAAACACACACACACACACACACACACACACACACACACACACACACACACACACACATAAACTTAGTAATGAACTGCAAATATTGGCAACGCACAAATGTTTAACAAGTTGCTTGGGAGTAGAAGAAATTCAAGGTATTGGCCACCACGAGTGCAGGGCCTTATTTTCTGATGGGCAAAAATGTAATTAATAATAGTTTTACATGTACACAAGCTGGGCTTTGATATGGGGGTTGGTACCCGCGGTGCGTGCTTGTGTGGAATTAATAAAGTTGAATACAGGTGTTGCTCTCGGTGCAGAGAGAAACGGAGATGCCTTAAACTAAGCAAGAGCCAGCTCGAGAACGACTAAAAACTTTGAAAGAGGAAAAAGTAACTGGGGTTGCACCATACTTCCTTCTATCTGAAATCATTTTCAAATAGGAAAATCATTGAATGGTGATGAAATCCGCGTTACGTATTGATTGTAAAGATATCTTTATGTTAGTTCATATAATTTGATTTATGAAAAAGTTAACACTGTCGGATCCCCAGGAAAATGCAAGCTTTTCATTACTTTCTTGAGGCTGTCCTGTACTGAGAATAGGAACGCCTTGGAAACATGCGATGCGGTGGATGAGAGGTTAGTGAACTACAATAAACAGAGAAGCTCTTCCATGCTAACGAGAACATCACACAATAAGGTCGGGCAACTGTTAATGATAATCCTCCCAGATGAGAGGCGGGTAAACAACTGAAGGCTGAGAGAGGCCATGGCTGCCAGACTAATGGCTGACCTACAGATCTGCTTAACTGTAGACAGAGGGATCAGTGTGAGCCAAGAGAGCCATAGCATGGAAGATAGTGAGAGGCAGACTCACTGGGATCCCTTGAAGGCAGCAGAAGTGTTGTGTCGATGAGCAAAGAGAACGGCTTCAGTTTGAATCTTAAAATACCTGGCGAAGATCATAGATATATAAGATAATGCGCTGATAGACGGGAGGTAGAATATTGTTTTAAGTTAGGCCTCGGTCTATTGTAAGGATGGTTAACATGCTGTCTCTTAAGGTTATATTCTGACGTCTGCACTCGATTAAGATGTTATATACACACAGAAGTGACCACTAGTACCAGAGTCAGTTGTTATAGGAGGAAAAGTTTTGTACTTATTTGTATCAATGACATCGCAAGTCAACAAGATGTCTGGCGGTATATTGACTTCATACGATAGCATCATTAGCAATTTGCTATGATTTGAGATCAAAGCATCACCCCTTGGTATTGCAGCAGTGGATTTGCCCGGAGATGATCCTATCAGATGCTTGCAACAGAACTGGTAGGTCAGATGTTAGCCAATAGTTGTAGAGGCTATTGGAATGCATACTTTGTGTACTGGGTTTCATTTCTCTGTTCTTGACATCTCTAGGGACATTTGAGATCCTGTGAATTTCCAGCAGAGGTTATTGCTGGGAGATGATGATAAAGCTTTGCTTCTTATGATCTGGTGAGAGTTGATACTGTATCTGGTATAACAATTAGTTAATAAGTATATCGAGTATTGTAACATCTTTAAAAGAGTAATCTTTAATACCTATTTGTTTGTCCGACTTATTTTTGAAGTAACTTTGGTGTTTCTGATGAAAACAAACAGTAAGATTTGGAAGTAACATAAAAATCATATCCATCAATTTTTCACTTTCAATCGCTATTTTGTGTTGTAGATCTTTTCTTGTACCAATGATTTGTGTTCCTCTCAGTTCAGTTGGTTGTGATATACCATAAAAATAACTGGACTCTGGTAAGTAGAGCCTCGCTTGTATATCCTATAAGCCGCTATAAAATCCAAATATAACTTTCGTAAATGTTTTAATTGTTTGCAAGCAGCTTCTCTCCTAAATAGAAATAAGAGGATCAGGTCCATTAGCACTGGTGTGTAAAACAAGCTCTGTCACTGTATTTTATGTACTGACAGATCAGTTGTTTGACTGGGCTTTTTATAGGCAAGTAATCTTATCAGTTTTGATTATATCTGGATAATACAGATTAGTCATATTAATCTATCAACACTTTTGGGTGCATGAACAAGGATAGGAGGTTTAGCAACTGAGAGAGGTGGTAGGTCAACGTGCGAAGGAATATTGTTGTTCTTAATGTGAAGATGTATGTAAACTCATCACATGAATACGTGGGGTGTACAGTCTTTGGCAAGTAATCAGTCAAGAAGTTAGAGAAACAAAATGTCGAGGTAAAATTGGATGCGGCGAAACGTTCTCTTGGCAAAGAAGATTCGTTGTGGAAATAAGTGAATTTTCTCTGAGGGGGAAATTGTTTAACTTCGTAACATAAGTTTAAGGGAAATTGGAGCAGGAGACAGGAGGAAGGCTGATGGTTAAAGATTAAAGCTCTAAAACAGATGGTTAACAGTATGAGTTCTGGACCTTACTTGTCATACAACGTGCTACCCGTTTGGACCAACATAGTGCCCCACACTACAGCTGATGTTGCCAGATATTCTGTTTGATTCTTTTTCTCCCACTGTAACATTCCTGACCCAGTTTTACCGCGGAAGTTACGGCCTGCCATGAATATGCACATGGCACATTCTGGATCGCCGGGAACCTTAAGTTCTCACACCACGTTTTCTTCTGAGTTCTAAGGAGCGACCATGTGATTTTCATACCGGTCGAGCTGAATTTTAATACTTAGTTCACCAAACTTTGATCAAGGGGCAGATGTAGCAGTGACTGAGGTGTGCCAAAGTTTGAGTCAAAACTGCATCTTTTTGCGAGATTGGATTGCCCTAGGCTCAGTTTGGTGTGCTTGTTAGCCGAAGGTGTCATGTCTTAATGACAGTCACGGGTGTCATACCTAATGTCTTCATGACAGTCGCAAGTGTCATACCAAATGTATCTTATGACAGTGGTTCCAGTCACGGACATCATTATCGAGGCCAGAGCCGAATGTAAGAGAAAGAAGAAAAAGGGAAAAGAAAGAATGATTTAAGTTGTACAACTTTCCCCGTTAACCATCATATTACATGAGCTGGTTCCTGATGTATTTGTAAAGGCGGTGTCTGTAGGAAAGCAGTAGGAGTTTTGTCTCTTTGTATCAGTCTACTTTGATTCCATTATGACCATGTAAACTGTTTGGATCAAAGTTATGAACGTGATATATGGATGTACATATCTAGTGGTTCATGTTAAAATGCGTTTTGCATATAGATTGTTTCGTAACGGTAGAAAAAAAGAAATGAATTAGCCTGATTATGTCTGGCATTTTAGTTATGCACACTTCTCCGGGATATATCCCAGGTACATTTTCACTCTAAAGTTTTATGTAAATCTACGATTGAGAAGAAAAATATCTATCATAGAATGATTGTTTGCTAAGAATGACCGATTGTGAAGGTGTAGTGTGATGTATGACGATGTTGTGTGATGTGGAGGGCTCTGTGGATGTTAGGGCTCCACCTGGCGTGATGTGCTGTGATGCACGAAAAAGCACACTGATATCAAGGACTCAGTAGGGGTTCTAACTCAAGGTTTCATCGTGTAGTGTCACGTATGACACAATCAATTAATGTAAGGGTTCCATAGATGTCGTTAGTGGAGGTGCTATGGTATATGTGACGTTATGGTATGCTGTACAAGACTGTGGTTATCATGACGCGACGTGATGCGGTATGATGCAGAGGACTGGTGTGGTGCACACATGGCTCGGCACAAGGTGGATGATACGGTGTATGTTGCTGTGGTGTGACGTGAAAGGTTCCATGGTTGCCAAGACACAAATGTGGTATGATAGAGAAGTCTAGTATACTGCAGAAGAGGTGATATGCTCCAATTAAATCTGTAATGTTGTACAGATACTGTAGATGTGATGAAGTACAGTTGGTTACTAGGTGGCGCAGGAGACTGTCTGTGGTGTGAAGCGGAGATTATGACGTGACGATGGACTACTTTCGTTAATATAGGAAGCTATCGTGTGACTTAGTCATGTCGAAGGCGTTAGTGCCATAGAGATGGCTACGGTGTAGTGCAAGAGGCTGTGGTGTAATCAAGGAAATTGCAATACTAGTGTAGTGTGAGATAGACACTACACTCTACATGACAGATCAACGAGGTAAACTAATAACGCCAGCTGCTACCAGGGCCCAGGCCAGGCCTCAGGTGTTGGCCAGGCCTTTGACATCAGTGTGTGGAGTCTATCACTCGAGCGACGCCCTCCACCGGGAAGCAACCACTTCATTGTTGGAACTTGTGACGAGGTCAGAGGGAGTTAATTAACTTAGTTTTGGTACCGACAATATCCATCACGTCCTGGTTAGTGAGGGCGGTGCTGGGAAAATTTTACTCCGACAAGTTTGCTTGTCACATTTTTTATCAGAAAGTATTAATACTAAATTATAATAATGAGAATATGATAGGATAACGGATGGAGGCAGATGATATTTATTAGTCGGTCAAGATTGTGCATCATGTATTATCATTCGAATATTGTTCAATTCCTTCCTTTCCAAAAGACTACAACTAACCAGCCACATCTAGACGTCTTTGGACTTCAGGAAATCGTGCAGTCTGGCGAGAAAAACGCAAAGTTGACATTGTCCTTAAAGGCATGTTATTGACTTTTATTTTCGTTTTTGTTTTCATTTTGTGAGAAGCAAAAGATATGGAATGACCGTTGGTGTTGCCCTAAGAATCTGATCCCACTGTTTTCTTTCCTTCATCATCCAGTCGACGATAATGGATGTTGAATAGCCATTGGATCGAGAACTTTATTCCATCTTATTTATACCTTTGTTCTCTTATCATTCATAATGGCGGCAGAGCAAAGTTCATCTCAGAAAACAGGGTCCGGGAAAGTAGGTAATGGTCAGGGCTTTTGAGAAATTTTTCAATATCCTTCTATTGAATGAGACAACTTTGCAAGAACGCATTGAATTTGCATAATAGGAAAAGTCTACAAATATGAGATGGTTGCAGCGGTGACAATGCAGGTTAACAAAGTGCTTGTCTAGTTTTAGGGATAAAAGATTTCTGCACAGTTTACACTGTGACTACAACAAGGTGAAGGTTTCTAAGACTAACGGTTAGGCTCTGAAACATCATATATGTAGCCTCAGCCAGGCAAGTAGGACGGGAGTTTGAGCCACCTTTAAAAACTAGCTGAACGTATAATGATTCTGTCTGTAAGACAGGATGATAATGACAGAGCTTTTGAAAGTGTCCTTACCTGAGCTCCGGTGATTCATACTGCACGAGGACCTCGTAGGGTCGTTAGAGAGGCTCTGGGTTCGACAAATACGGTATTTATCTACAAAATGACCGGATCAGTGTTTTTTAATTCGCATCTCTTTAGGACGATTTCTTGTTGGCTCAAGACCTTAATTTGTCGGTATTAAAGTATAGATTGAACTCTCCTGACACCGTCACACCGGGAGAGAGATCACAGTAATATTAGAGTGAGCTGGTCCTTCCTGGTCTTATAATTATCTCAGATTTCTGTAAAGTATTGTATTGATCACGGAGACGATGCCGATGACCTGGCGAGCAAAAGACGAGGGTTGAACGGAAGCAAGATTTAAACAACTGTTTACTAGTTTCTAAGACTTGAAACTAATGATATATGATCAAAGGACAGCTAACTGTCAGTGTGAATAGAAGGGAAGTATCTAATCTAGGCGTATTTTCAACGATCATTTTAGGATGGTCATGGCACAAGGTAAAAAGAAACTGACGACAAAGATGAGAAAAGCTTTTTATTTGATTCAACATGATCGCTATTTCCTTGAGAAAATGATAATCACAAATGAGCTGATTAGTCTGTGAGGTCCTTCCGTTCTTGTCTACGCTGTAATGTTGTTTGATATTAGTGTTGTTCTATGTTCTTTCTCTCAGTGTTTGTATAATGCCACCAAACTTCAGAAATACGTTCATGTAAAGCACAGCTTGTGTCTCCGTGTAGAGGGTTTAGATCATTACTGCAACATCTGTTATAGTCTCCTTTGTTTTTGGAAATATGAACATTAAGAGTATCATCCAAACATCACAGTGTGGAAACTATAATTACGTGACTACTAGAAATACATAAAATTTCGGAGTTCGCTTATAGGAGAAAATGAAATGCACTGAATGAATGTTGAGTTCACCTGTCTGAGTGTATGATAATGGTTATCTTATGTTTGAGATAAAAATTTACTACGTACTGCCGAGGTTCATGAGAGGATCAAGGTAATGCAATAACTAAAGATCAAAATAGAATGGAGTGACAGTTCAAAATGGAAACTCACGGCGGTTATGCCCGTATGGACCTTGGGTGAAACGCTGGTCGATGGCACAGAAATGAATAGTATCTTGATAAGGTAGATATTACTAATTATCGTAGCTCAGCTTAGGGCTGATTAATACTAACTTATATCTCAGCTTAGAGCTGATTCCATATCTTAATCTTTCAGACAGGAAATTTGTGTGGATAGAGCGTTTACCTAAATTCCTTTAAACCAGATATACTTTGAAACTTCCTCATCCAGCATCACAAATCTGTTACAGACAAATCAATGTGTACAGCTGACAATGATGAAACTGTGTTTGAACTACTAGATCCTGATTATGCCTCACATCACTAAAAGGAAAAACGCGAAAATATTGAGAAGTGCTGGAGTGGTTTCGGCACTCCGGCTGGAATTTTCAATCTGATCGAACTCCAGAAAAATGAATTTTCTCGTCTCGCAGTGTGGACCAATGTGGTGGTTGTCAGCGTAGCGGATACAGCAGGAACGAAATCGGTGAATGATCTAGTGAGGCTTCAGTGACTGCCCCACTGACTGTACGAGTGAGTGCTAGATTACACTAACAGTGAATGAAAGCAGGGCTGTACTAGAGACTGTTATAATGATCTTACTTGGCACCCAAGTACAGTAGAACAGTGTCAATAGCTGTTCCTGGGAACATTTCAGTGGCGTGCCAAGAAGAGTCGCCTGTAAACATGCAAACAGAAAAGAGAAAGACTTTACACGTAATGGTGACAGGATTACCAATGATTATCCCACATAAACTCATTGGTCTTGTTTGATACTGCCCGAAGCCATACAAGTGATTTTGTAAGTAGCTCTACCAGAGAGAGTCTGTGAATGCCACTGACACTCGGAAAATGTTTTCGGAATTATTTCGAGCAGGATGCAAAGAATGTTGGAGAGCCCTACCGATAGGAATTCGAAAAGAAAAATGAAAAGAAGACACTGGGCGAAGAGAATGAGGAACTGAGCCAAAGACGGTGATAGACAGAGTACTGGACAGATCACTAAGAACATTAACAACACAAATGCCAGGCACTGTGTGGAGGAGGAGGTTTAGGTTTTTGACACCGAGAAATCTGCTTTACGATTATAACTGTGAATGCCTGGGAGACCTCCAAGATCCTTGAGCAACATGTTACCTGAACTGTATCCAAGACTGTACTAATGACCCTTTATAAGGATCATCAAGAAGTGCAGTAGAGATGTGCCAGTCAAGCTGTGTTGACTGTGAAGGAGTATATTTCCCACTGGGAATGTCGGCTGTTGTGCTAGGGACATTGCACTCCACTGTGGATCAATATATGTTGTATATGGTCCACCTAGCAAGATAATAACAGACAAATCTCACAGGAAGGTAATTTGTCGGTGGTTCTGATCGGGGGTAACTTAGGGACTTCCCTGTTGACCCATCTCATCATACGATCATCTGATTATCACATACTGCAGGTCAACATTGTAAAGTAAAGCGTGTTTGCAACATGCAAGAAATTACAAGTAATTCAAAGAAACTACTGGGAATGATATGTCCAATGGATGTATGAGAATTCTGAGTTTAGCACAAACTCCAACCATGTCAACGTATACTTTTTAGTATGGCTAT
>JAUUEG010116814.1:0-10825 GCA_032361445.1 Panulirus gracilis | reverse complement strand
AACTTCTGCAGTTTCTCACCCAAATCAGCGAACAGCTGACTCACTTCCCAAGCCCTCTCATCCACAACAGACTGCATACTTGCCCTTCTCTCCAAAATTCTTGCATTTACCTCCCTAACCACCCCATCCATAAACAAATTTAACAACCATAGAGACATCACGCACCCCTGCTGTAAACCAACATTCACTGATAATGTATCACTTCCCTCTCTTCCTACTCATACAGTTTCACTCTCCTCTCTTTCTACTCATACACACACCTTACACACTTGATAAAAACTTCTCTGCTTTTAGCAGTGTACTTCCACTCCATATATTTTTAAGACCTTCCACAAGGCATCTCTGTCACCCCTATCATATGCCTTCTCCAGATCCATAAATGCCACATATAAAGCCAGGTGGTTCTCTAAGAATTTCTTACACACATTCTTCAAAATAAACATCTGATCGACATGCCCTCTTTTTCTAATATTAGGAAATGAAGTGTGGCAAACAGCTTGAGTGGTTGGGACTGCAAATGAATTTTTATAGAATGGGGATTACTGCTGTTGACTGGTTAGTCAGGATTTTCAATTCATGTATGGCTCAAAGTGGGAGGCAGAGGACTAACAGAATTCCTGAAGAGTGCCATTATATATGGGCAAAGAAGACAAAAGTGAATACTTGAATTACACAGAATAAGTTTCTTGAGCTTACCTAGTAAACTGTATAGGAAAGAGGTGACTGAGAAGGTGGTGGCATGCACAGAGCATCAAACTGGGGAGGAACAATGAAGTTTCAGTAGGGGTACAGGATGTGTGGACCTTGCAGATGCTTTGAAGAATCTAAGTGAGATATACTTTAGAAAAAAATCATTTGGCACTCATGAATCTGGAAAAAGTGCAAGATAAAGATATCTGACAGAGATACTTTGTGGAAAGTGCTACAAGTATATGGTGTGGGAGAAAAGCTATTTGAAACAGAAAGGAGTTTTAATTGATAAAGTGTGAGTGCAAGTATGAAGGGAGAAGGGCGAGTGGTTGAGGGTGAAAAGGGGTCTGCATCGGGGAGTCTAACCTCTTTATGGATGGTACGGTGAAGGAATCAAAACTATGATGATCTTGGAGAAATGGAAGGGCCATGTTAAGAGTCAGGGGTCCTGGGAGATGTGTTAGTTGCTATTTTCTGATGACATGATTCTGGTGGAAGAATTCAATGATTCTGGTGGAAGAATTCATTAAAAAGAGGAGGTGCAGAAGCTGGTGTCTGAGTTTAGGAGAGTGTATGAAAGTAGGAAGCTAAGAATCACAGTGAATAAAATTAAGGTTATGAGGTATAGTATGGGTGAGAGTCTGGTTGGTTTGAGTGTGAGGTTCAATGGAGAGAACTAGGAGCAAGCAGAGTGCTTTAAATTTTAGATACTTAGAAGAAGACATGGCAGTAGATGGAACCATGGGAGCTGAAGTAAACTATATAGCAGGTAAGGGGTGCAAAGGTTCTCAATGTACTTAGGAGCATGAGGAGAGAGATCACTGTCTGTCAGGGAAAAGATGGGTATGCATGATACAGTAGTCCTGATGATCCTGTAAACATATGACCATTGGGTCCTAAATGCCAATATACAGGATATGGTCGATGTGTTGGAAATGAAATGCTTGAAAACATGTTGCAAATAGGGCTGATTCTTTTTAGAAATGAAAGTAAATGACAGTGTAAAAAGAAAGGTGTGTAAGTATGTGGACCATGGTTGAGAGTGCTCAACATGGTGTGTTGAAATGGTGTCAATAAACAGAAAGACTGAATGAGGAAAGAATGACTTCCGTGATATTTGTGTCAGAATCCAAATGAGAAAGGGAAGTACCAACCAATCTACCTGCCTAGTCTTGCTTGATGAATAATACTGTTCCTTTCTGTTGCCACCTGCATTACATAATTGTCTATTTTGGGTTCAACTGGGACTAATTTCAACCACAAAACAAGTTTTCTTTAAAATGTTTCTGTAGTTGTTCTGCACATGTTATTTCTTTTGATAGTATACTGAATAGTCACTGTAGTTCTGGCTTGGCTTTGATGTATTTCTATGATACATTTATGTTCTACGGTAATCTCATATATATAATAACTCTACATCTTTTTGTTGAGATGTGTGCAGGTTCAATACATTTTCCTTTATTCCTTTAATGTGTTACCATGCACAGGTCATCATATATGATTCTCTTGCTTCCAGGCTATACAGCCTTTCATGATAATATTTTCCATCCCCTTGATTCTGTTTATAACATGCTTCTAAATTCTCTTTAATTTGTGATGCTAGCAACCATATGATACAACAGTATTCAATTTTGCTTCAATTGTAAGCAATACATGTTTTCATCAACAGTTTTCACTCATGGAGTTTGAATTTGCATGGAGAGGACTTAAAGGGTGTTAAGTGTTTTAGATACCTGGGAGTGAATATAGCAGTGAACAGAACCATGGGAGCTGAGGTGAGCTATAGAGTGGATGAGGGGACACGAGGAATGTGTTGAGAGGTCAAAGTCTTTAAGAGCAAAGGTGGGTACGTCTGATGTTAAAGAAATACCGTTAGTGTTTTATAGAAGATATGGGTCTTCTGCAAAAATGTAAAGAAGGTGGATGTGTTGGAAATTAAATATATTTGAGGAAAATATGTGGTGAGAGGAGGGCTGACTGAAGAAGAAATGACGGGGTAAGAGAAATGTGTGGTAGTAAGAAGAATATGTATCAAAGAGCCTATGACAGGGTGCTGAAATGATCCGGACAAATGGAAAGGAAGAGTGCGGAGAGAATGACTAAGAGGGTATCCATTTCAGAAGTGGAAGGAACAAGGAAATAAGAGAAACCAAGAAGGAGGAGGAGGAAGGATGAAGTGAAAGATGCTCTGAAGGTTCAGGGTAAGAACATGCAGATGGATGAGAGGCATGAAAGGGATAGAGCTACTTGTGACATACAGGGAACACTTTGCTGTCAATGGGCTAAACTAGGGTATATGAAGCAGTTGGGGAACTACGGGAATATCTATTTGACCTGGTGTTGGATAAGGGGTTCTGGTTTCAGTGCATTATACAAATCTATTGACAGAGAGAGGTACCAATCAACTGCAGGGTACCACACAAACTGACAAGCAGAAAAGATGTCAAGACATACTTCTATAACAACAAAGTAGAAAACTGAATCAAGCTATGTAAATAAAAAATGTATGCAGGGTATATGAAGAGATTCTGAACAGTTTATAACAAATAATAAAGTCTAAAAGATGGGGCCCACACCTGGAAAACTTTCTCCCCACATGAGGTAAATATATTAGAATAGACACACTACATTACACTCAAACACACACCGTTTCAATTAATTTCATATGAGTTCTATATCCACAATCTTTCTTTTTTCATTTATCATGTGAATATAAGATCACCATTACATATCAATGCACAAAGAATGACAGAAACACTCTGCTGGACCATTGGAAAACATTTCAGGAGAAACTTACTAATGCTAGCTGTGTTGGCTGATTTCCAAAGTTTGCAACTCTAGCAGATATTTGAGCCCAAGCATCAGGCAAAATAAAAGGCAAAAGATATGAGAAGTCTGTTGGCTGACTCAATTTTGGTGACTGCACTATTGGTAAATCAGGCCACTCTGAGTACCTGTAAAAGGGAGATTTAAAAATCATGCATTCCATAAATATGTAAAACAGTTACATCAACCACAAATAGATTTCTTTTACACCTTATGCCTTTCCTATTTTAGAAAGTTAGTCAAGAACAAATGAAGAATGGTCTTATTTGTACATACCTAACATATAGTATGCCAAGTATAATAGGTAAATTTGCAAGGATAATTTACTAATGGCAAAATGTGAGACTAAATGAAGCCAGAAGAGTGGCTCAGGAATGCAAGGTATTTTGGGAAGCAACACCATCTGCAAGAGAAGAGTGTGAAAGGCAGTAGATGGCCATGCAAGAAAGGGGAAAGTGGTGGGATGATGAAGCTAAGTTGCTAATGAAAGAGAAAAGAGAGAAGTATGAGTATTACTTAGAGGGAAGGAAGGAGTGGGAGTGATTGAGAGATGTAAAAAAGAGCAGTAGGAGGTTAAGAAGAAGGTGCAAGGGCTGAAATCGAGAGCAATTTGTTCTTTCATCCCAACTCTCATTTGCTATGACCAAATGAGGGCTGGAGTGAGTGAGTATCATTAAACTTTGGGGAGAATAAGAAGATGTTTTGGAAGGAGGTAATCATCTAAAAAAGAAAAAAAAGAACATATGGGAAAATCAATAAAGGGGGCTAATAGGGAAGTAGTAAAATACAAAGATGAAAAGAGGAGATGGGGCAAATACCTTGAAAGATTACTAAATGTATCTGCTAATACGGTGGCAGATATGGGGTGTATGGGCTTGGAAGGTATGAGAAGTAAGAGAGTCATGGAAAGTGGTTTGGCGAAAAGAGAAGATGTGGTGAAAGCTTTTGGTAAATTGAGATGTAGCAAGGTGGATGGTACTGTAGCTGAATTTCTTAAGAAATGGGGTGACTGTTGCTGACCAGCTAGTTAGGACTTTCAGAGGATGTGTGGGTCATGGTAAGGTGTCAGAGAATTGGCAAAATGCATGTACAATGTTCACTGTATAAAGACACGAGAGGAAAAGAGTCTGAATTACAGAGGTATAAGTTTGTCATTTGTACCTGGTAAGCTGTATAGGAGATTGGTGATTGATAAGGTGGGGCATGCACAGAGAATCAGACCAGGGAGGAAAAGAGTAGTTTCACAAGTGGTAGACAATACATAACTCAGGTGTTTGCTTTGAAGAATTTTTTTTAAGACTTATTTGCTGTTTCCCATGTTAGTAAGGCAGTGCCTGGAACAGACAAAGAAAGGCCTCATTTACTCATATCCGTTCCCAAGCTATCATTTGTAATGCACTAAAACCACAGCCCCCTATTCACAACCAGGTCCCATAGACCTTTATGTGGTTCCCTTTGGCTGTTTCATAAGCTCTGGTTCAGTACACTTACAGCATGTTGCCCACTGCATTCCACATCACTCCAGTTCACTAAACCCATGCAGGCCTTTCACTCTCCTACATGTTCAAGCCCCAGTCACTCAGAATCTTTTTCACTCAATCCTTCTATTCCCACTTTGGTCTCCCCCTTCTCCTTGTCCCCTCCACTTCATCATATATCCTCTCGGTCACCCTCCTCTCATCCATTCTTTCCATATGTCCACACCACATCAACTTACCCTTTTCAGCTCTTTCAACCACACTCTTCCAATTTCCATACCTCTCTCTTACCATTTTATTACTTAATCAAACCACTTCACACCACATATTGTCCCAAAACATATCATTTGACTCACATCCTTATCTACAGCCCATGTATAACATCCATACATCGTTGGGACTACTTTGACTTCACACATACCCATTTTCACCTTCCCAGATAATGACCCTCTTTCCACACATTCCTTGATACTTCCAAAACCTTTGCCCTCTCATCCACCCTATGACTAACTTCTGCTTCCATGGTTCCATTCACTGCTATGTTCACTCCAAGGTATCTATAACACTTTAACTCTAGATTTTCTCCATTCAAACTTGCACCCCTACTTGACCTAATGATCTTGCTTCATTCACATTTACTCTCAACTTCCTCCTTGCACACACTCTCTTACACTCAGACACCAACCTCTGCAGTTTCTCACTCAAATCTGCCACTAGTGCTGTGTCATCAGCAAACACATGACTCACACAATTGTATTTTACTTCACTTTGTAAAACTGGAAGTGTTGTGTCAATTTAATTGCCAAAAACAGTAATTACTGTCTCATCAAACTAGACAGTTATGAAAAACTATCATACTACTTAAAAAATGAAACCATGGATAAATATCAGCTAATACAATGAGAAGACAGCATATATGTATCATGAATGCCAAGCAAGTAGAGAAAAGAGAGAACATGTACACAATTCTCAACAACATGGTCACTGAAGACAATCTGATGGTAAAAACACATCATAAGCTTAAGAACTGATTTATATTAGATGGAATTGGCCTTACTAAAGCTATTAACTGGGCACAGGTCACTGTAAATGGATCAAAGGGAATGGAGCATTGTTTTGCTCTTAATGTACCCAAGCAAAAGGAATATAGGCTACTGAAGGTACACTACTGGTAGCCTAAGGAACTTAGGATATGCTATTTAGCCTACCATAGCACTGTACAGCATGAACATAACTGATGATATAGTTATCTGTAAGCTATCACAGGAACAAAAGTTTAACGTGCCAGAGGCATGGGGTAGCTTACCAGTACTGATTAGCGTATGTTTTCATGTTTTGATTTAACAGTTATTCCTCCATCATGCATAGATTTTAACACCTTTAAAAAATATTACTCCTGTTCCATAAAAATTCTGCCTGAAAAACTCAGCTGTTACACAAGTATATACAGTGTTCAAAATAATCTATGCTTGTAAATGGTTCCTGTTTCATATCCATTGATATTTTGCACATTTTCTCCTATTCAAGGCCTCCCTCTTACACCCCAACTTGCCAAAACACTGCTAACTAGAATATTTTCAAGTTTTCTTTTGATCCAAATCCACTGATCACTTTCCCTAAAAAAAGCACCACCTGATAAAAGTAAAATTAAACAGTCCTAATAAAAAAAAATAGAGTACTTACCCAAGATCAGTAGAGAGAAGGTTGGTGTGAATTTCACCCCAAGTATAACACATGATTAAAATACTTCCACACACATTATTATTCTGTAAAAAGAAAAGAGCCAGTAACATGGTGAATTAAAAAAAATGAGAGCAACAATACTTACATACTAATAACTATAAAGAGAACAAGAATAACAGTACCAATACAAAATCTTAAAGAGGCTAATACTAATGGAGAGGACAAACTATTATCCTGATAATGTAAGAGCCCAATATATAACTGCTGGAAGTATGATCATAAAACAATCCTTAATTCTAAATATATCAAAAATATTACTTTTTCTCCATACTTGCTTGCACTTTCCACAACAGCAAAGTAGCACAAGGAACAGACAACTAAGTCTTTGAGGAAAAAAACCACACTTGTTTCCTTTTGTTCCTACTTTTAAAAAATGATGAAGCAGCTGGGAAGGAATTACCCTCCCTCACTTCAACTCCCATATCTGACATGCACAAGATATGTAGGTGATATTCTTTCTACCCTATCCCCAGCAAAAATAACTCCAGTAGGGAGAGAGAAAAGTGAGCAGTTCCAGGTGAAGGTTGGTTTGTGGCAGGGGTGTTTGTTGTCACCATGGCTGTTTAATATGTCTATTAATGGGATGGTAAAGGAGGTAAATGAAGCGGTCTTGGAGAGAATAGGTATGCGGTCTGTTGGGAATGGGGGAGTGCGGGAGGTGAGTCAGTAGTCTGCTGATGTCACAGCTCTGATGGCAGATTCTAGAATATTGCAAAAGTTGGTTTCTGAGTTAGAAAGAGCGTTCGAAGGGAGAAAGTTGAGATTAAGTGTGAATTAAAGCAATGTTACGTCACTTAAGGTAGAACTATAGACGATTTGGAGGACCAACACTTAGTAGACGATTTTCAGTATGGTTTTCGACAAATCTGCTTGATTTATTTTATGATATGATTAATAAGTAGGACGAAAGTAAAGCAGATGTCACCTATCTAGATTTTCAAAAAAGCTGTAGATAAGGTTCCGTTTCAAAGGTTACTAGCAAAATCTGAATCACGTGGCACCGTTGGGGTTTTACTTCATTGGATAGGAAATTGATTAACTAGCTGTAAACAGAGTTGTGTTTGATGGTCAAGCCTCAATATGGTTAGACGTGACAAGTGGAGTACCACAAGGATTAGTCTTGGGACCGGTTCTCTTTCTCATATGTATTAATGATATTGCTATTGGGCTGCATTGCAAGATATGAAAATTCGCTGATGAAACAAAACAGGAAAATAAATCTGCAAGTTTTCAAACGGATATAGAAAAACTGATGCAATTCTCATAGGTGGCAAATGAATTCTAATAACGATAAACGCAAAGTTTTACATATCAAAAGCAAAAATGAAAAGGCAAGCCAGAGTATGAAATCTGTTGAAATGCGAAAGGTAAATGAAGGAAAAGGCTTGGGTGTAATAATTCTTGTTGACCTAGAGCCAAGTAAGCAGAGCAGATAAGCGGTGAAAACAGCCTGAGAAATTATTCTTACCCTTTACAATTCGTTGGTTCGTCCACATCTTGAATATTGTGTTCAGTTTTAGTCACTCTACCTAAAAACGACATAGAATGGAGAGAGTACATACAGCGTCGAGCCACCAAGATGATTCCCAGACTGAGAAACAAATCCTACGAGAATAGGTTAAACAGCTTGAATATATTTGTCTCAAAAAGAAAGTTAAGAGAGGATCTAATACAAGTATTGAAAATTATCAAATGCTTTGAAAGTCTTGATCTATCAAGTTACTTAAAACGTGATTGTCTGATTTTACTCGTGTGGTCATAGACACAAACTCCTAGGCAAACGTTGGACACAAACTCCTAGGCAAACGTTGGACACAAACTCCTAGGCAAACGTTGAACACAAACTCCTAGGCAAACTTTTTACCTCGAACGAAGCAAATTATTTTCTTCAACGGCATTGTTAACATATGGAACGATTTACCAGTTAAGAGTAGCTGAAAGCAGTACTATAGATACGTTTAATAATAGACTTGATAGATATTTCGCTTCAAGTTCACGGCTTATATTACTTACGGCTCCATAGTCACACTTGATAGTGAGCAGGTTATTATATCTGAATCATCTGTATACCTTCTAACTTTCACCACACTAAACTGCAAGTTTCTGATATCTTCCACTATCACACACAGCCTCAAAAGGATCCAGTAGTCTGTTGCTGTTTGGATTTCTTTGTATCTTCCATTTATATTTATCCAATAGTTACTTAAAAATGAAACCGGCTCCCACCCTAAAAAAGAATCAGGGATTATCTTTACCGTGGAAGATAATTATCTTAGAATATACGAACGATATCTGAGTCAGAAGATAATGACCATCTTTATCTTTGTACTATTTCACTCGCTTTTTTTTTCTATTCTCATAAACAGGAATTAGCATCCGTTACACATGAGAAATGATACATCCCATGAGATACATACGTATCATCCTTGCCCTGTTGCTAGTATACATAGATTTGTGGTATGCGTAACATATAGCGTCCTTGCTTGGATGCTAGACACAGTATAGTGGCACGTATAACCACATGTTGTCCATACCTGTGATATAAGACGTACTTTGTCTCAGTTGCTTCCCGGCACCAAGCCTCCTCCCTGGTTCTCGCCACCGCTGGCGCTGGGAGTTAAGTTCTTTGCAGATGGAGCGACTGCGTGTCACCGTCCGTGGAATTATCATGAGCTGAAGCAGTTGTTATGTAGCATGTCTCTGGCTTGACTTGCTCCTCCGGTTTGTTTATTTATTTCGTGATTCAGTTACTCCAGCAGTTCAGGAAGGTTAGGTCATGCAGGTGGTGAGTTCCGGCCATGCAGGCGTGTGCGTAAGCTAACACAGCTGCTTAGCGTGTCACATCGACACCACATGTCAAAGATTAAACTGACCATGTTTCTCTCTCTCTCTCTCTCTCTCTCTCTCTCTCTCTCTCTCTCTCTCTCTCTCTCTCTCTCTCTCCATCCAACAATCTGCTGTGCCTCAGAGCCTTCCCACACGGAGCGTTCTAAAGACCACCTCACTGCCACGTACCTGTTTACCGGAACAAGGAGGCTCCGGTAAAAGGATCTTGTCCCATTAAGGCACATCGGAAACCTGTTACACATAGGTCCCGCCCGGAAATCGAACCCCTAGGGTCCTTGTCGTTTGCGACACCAATGTGCACTGCTGACCCAGCACGCTACGCTGAACCCTTAGCATTTATGATTAATTGTTGGGCGCGTATCGTTAAAGGTTATCACGTGGTCATTGATTTATGGCGATGAAGGAACATTCCCACGCGTCGCTAGCGACCCAGACCCCTGGTGATTGTTGACCATACGTGATGAGTCCCCGATCATATATAGGTTTGTACTGATTTCCAGGTATATTGATATATCTAGTTTACTTATAGATTCGCTTCACTCTATTAGTGATGATATATCCATTTATCCCATAATGTAACAAGCAATTGCACGATGCCTTGTGTCATTTTAGAAAAAAATTCTGTTTTTTATGTGGCATAAAAAACCTCATGATATCTTTATTGATACCCAGACACCCCAATGACCAGGGTCACCCTATGCCTGATATCTATGGTGAGGTTTTCGCCTGACAAATCTCCCCTGATATCCATTGTGAGGTTTTCGCCTGACAAATCTCCCCGTCCACCACAGCTGTCACAATGTGCCACTGTTAGGCACGAAAGGTCATCTGGTGAACGGCCTTTGACAGGTTAAGACCCTGAGACGGGTTGTGGTCTTGTTACGTACGGGTCTGGCTGACCTGAGTGGTATGTGTGTGGTGCTGCGGGGCTTGATGACCTCTGGTAAGTGTCGATGCACTGTCGACACCAGCGTCTGCTGTGTAAGCTACTGTTGTGTAAGCTGTCGACGCGTCAGCTTCTGCTGTGTAGGTTAACTCTGCTGTATAATCCCAGCTGTTGTGTTAGTTTCTGTAGCACTGGCAGCTGCTGCTGTTATGTAGGAAACTCCTGTTCCTCTGTAGGCAGCTGCTGCTGTTATGTAGGAAACTCCTGCTCCTCTGTAGGCAGCTGCTGCTGTTATGTAGGAAACTCCTGCACCTCTGTAGGCAGCTGCTGCTGTTATGAAGGAAACTCCTGCTCC
>JAUUEG010116703.1:0-10826 GCA_032361445.1 Panulirus gracilis | reverse complement strand
CATCAGTAAACATTAAGGATACAAGTAGAATATCAGAAATCAATGATACCTGGGACCAAGCAATGTGCAGATTATATATTTTTATGAATTTTACTAATATGGATTGTGTACTGAATATACTGTACCCTAAACTGAATGTTTTGCGTACCTATTGCAGGTCCTGAATGTTAGTTGTTTGTAAAATATGTAGTGTATACTTTGAAAGATATTTCATAAACATTAAGGTGAGTGGATATTGCATTAGATAAAGATGGAGATTCTACATTCAGTAAAGATGTACATTGCATTAAGACTCAGAGGTTAGAGGCAGGTGTTGTGTTTCATCTGTTGTAGAAGCTGGTGTCCTTGTAGTGTTTCATCTATTGTAGAAGCTGGTTTCTTAGTGCATGGAGGATCATTAGAAATAAGGTGTATGGCTCATTTGTGTCATGCACAGGTACTTGCTCAGTGAAAGGGTTGTGCTAGAACTTTCTGGATGTTTAAAATGCTTTTAAACTCTGTTAAAAGTTCTTGAATCATTTAGCCTTAAAGGTTTGTTTTTTCTTCTGTGAGTTTCTCTTGGGTTTGGCACATACTCATCATTTCTTGCTGGGTGATGAAACTTCTTTCCTGCAAGAGCCTTATGCTTTTTCCATGTGATTGGAGATCTCTTTTGGTTATACACAGTTACTTTCATTGTTCTGTTGTTTGTTTTTATGGGTTGCATATCCATGCTAACAGTCTTTTCATCAGTGATCTGGGAGACTTTGTACTCATTGTTGCAATTCATCCATTCCACAATATCATCATTACACATCCTCTTGGTCGCTTCACTGTTTACACCCTGAGCATACATAACAGTTTTGCTTTGTTATTTTTCACTTGAAATAGTGAAGCCTTCATCTTTTTTCTGTTCTCATGGTCACTGAACCACTGAAAATTATAAGTGGCCATGACCAGTGCCTTGCGTTTTTTAATGTTGACTGTTACTGACTCTCATACTTCTGCAAGTAAATCAGTGCCGTTCTTTATGTAAAACACATTCTTAAATGAAATGTGTGAAGCACATCAGTAGATGTTGCCCTGATACTTGCCTGTAATTACACTTAATGCTATGAATGATTCCCTGGTCCATAGGTTGGATCCCTGAAGTACAGCTGGGGGGAAGAAATGCTGCAAGAACATTTCTAGGCACATAACACCTCTAAATCAGAATCTTGGAGGAAAACAATTGTGCAGTTATCCAGCACCCCAACTATACAACTTTGTTGTTGAGCTTACACTACAAAATGACTTTCAAGCTACTCAGTGTCAGTTGCTTGCTAATCCAGTCCTGTTTATTCGTATATGAATCATAGGAAACACTGTTAATCCTTTTAGTGTGCCAAATTGAGCACTCTTGCCAACCATAAACAAATTGCACATTTGTTTATGCCATCCGTATTTACACACACAGGTATAGTCACTCTGTCCATTGTTTCTTTCATACCAAACACTGAATGTTCTTTTGCTGCAATAAGCATGTTTCTTGGAAAGCAGTGATAGAAGACTTTGGTCTCATCCATACTGTAAATCTGTTAAAAAGAGTTTCATCTTTCACAAACTTAGAAAACCTGTCAACATACTTTTCCATTGCCTGTTTGTCTGCTAGAAGTCTCTCACCACATGTTTTGAGATATCAGATGCTAAAGTATATGTTGAATTTATTATCCTTCTGTTGTAAAGGCACAAAGTTTACTATATTTTAATTCCTGCTGTAATTTGGCCTTTCCACTTAAAAGTGGCCCAGAAATTTGTAACATTTCACGGTCAATGCAAAATTTTATCAGTTGTTCATGCTTCTTGATTTTAAATATAATCATGTCACCAACACCATGAGACTCATTCGAGGATGCAGAAATACAGCCTTATCTAATGTTTGTAAGATTTCCTGATTTCCTCTATCTGCACAACAGCAAGTGCAGTTTACGTTTCTTTGCTACGATACATCCAGCACCATCACTTTTCAGATGCCATTTTAAGGGCAGAAAAAATGAAAGTATCACAAATGACTGAGGAAAGCACTGTCATGTACTCAGATAGCAAAAGCAGTAATGAAGTGATGGTATGGGATATGCCAACACATTGCAAAAAGAGTGGCCAACTCTGGAACTCATGGTAGTAATCTTGAGTGTACTGGACCAGGTTTTGGAAATTTATGATTTTGAGAAAAGTGCATTTTTGATATTCTCCCGGTATCAATTTTTGGACCTTCTGTATGTGCTGCAAGCCTTTTTTATAGTTATTCATTTGTTTTTATTTGGTAAATCAGATAGCAATGTTGCCACACAATTTTTTTTTCAAGTGCAGTGCTACTCATTCACCCCTAAAGTTTATTTTTGTTATGCAGGATTGGAATTGATTTTCCAGAGCATTTCTCTCCCTTAGATTCTAACAAAAACTCTTGTGAGAAGTTTACAACAAACTTCTAGTTGTGACTCTTTTATTCTTATTATGAATTTAATTCATCATGCCCAGATTATAGAGACTAAGTGATGATGCTTAAAGTAACTAACAGATATAAAAAAACTTTCCAAAGTACAGGTTGGTGAAAAATGACAAGAGTAGAAATTAGTAACCTCCAAAGTGTTATTTTGATAAAAACAATAGTTTGGGTATTTATGTGTGGCATAAGATATAGTCTTTAGGTAGTCATGTGAATAAGTATCTGCTGCTATTGTAAGGACATAAAGACATTTGATAAATAGTAATGTAATAAAGATGTGTAATAGGACAGTTGAAAGTCAGAGCATGAGGCAGTGTAGGAAACAAATATTCACTGTACAAGGTAAGATATAAGATGCATTAAATGATGCTGCTAGATGTTGTATGTACTCACAGGAGATATACATGGATGGAATTGGAAGGGGAGAACATAGATATGTATATCATTGGTACATCATCTTTGTATACAAGTGAATGCATATGAAGCATGAACAAATGTGAAAATCTTAATTAACTTTGTGGTACATAGCATGACTTAATATGTTTGGTTCTAGTTTCAATACTATGTGTACTTAGTAACTTCATAATATTTTAATGTAGCAGTCTACCCCCATGGAACTGAGCATCCTTTCCCTTTCCCAGCATGCAGGGTCATCATAGTTTTGCAAAATTAGTGCTTTTAAAAAGTGCATGTTTACTTGTGATTCACCTCATGACAATTGGAGTGGACTTCAAGATGATATGATGCTTTAATATGTTTTTTCTCCTTTATAGATATGGGAAAGGAATTAATGTGACACAGAATATCACAAGAAGTTTATTGGATAGGCAGAAGTTAGAACCTGTTATGCCCTGGAGTTAGTACTATGTATTTGTTATAGTAGATATTATCTTCATTGTGGTTAACCCTGTATGATCCCCTCCATTACCGCTGTTAGGTTGTGTTTGCTCAGTATTTATTTCACAAAGAAGTAATAAAGAATCTATCAGAGGCAAATTATTTTCTCGTATGTGGAATATATCGTCTTATATTTGTCTCTTGTATGTGCATACACCTAACCTTCCTGGGAACAGGTAGTGGCTCATTACTGTATTGTCTTGACAAACATGTCCTGTTTTTGGATGTAAAGAATTGGTATAGTTGAAACAATGTGCTAGGTAAGTTTCATCACTCCTCGTGCTGTCTTACATCATGTGCCATCTGAATGGTTAGTCCATTGTGTCCTAGTAACGAAGTCATGTTCTTCATGTAACCTATCACCTTCTGATAAGGTAAGCTACATTCATATATAGTTCATTGTTCCCTAGATAGTCTTAAGCATATACTTGTGATGATAGTGTTATATGGTGAATTCTTAAATGATGATTAAGCATGGAATCTTCAGTCTAATTTTAAATTTTCTTGTTATTTATGTTATTGTGTATGTTCTTAAAATGCATACAAACTTAGTGATTCATTAGTGTGTATAACAGTAAGTAGGATATTGTTATTAAATACAGAAACTCCTTTCTCTCTCCTTCCTGCACTTCCTACAGTGTAAAACAGGGATTCCCAAAGTCTGCAGTGAAGGGCTGAATCAAAGAGGCAGTCCTTGATGATGGGCTGCATACTGACAGGTTCTTAGTTTTAATATCATTGTATGCATGGTAATTGTAATTAGTTTGCCAAATAATGAAAATAAAGTAGAATACAGATTCAGGCTGTAATTACTGGGGACCATGCTCTTTAAGAATTCCCTCAAAAATTCAGAATTCAACATGGCCACATTTTAAAAGGAATTCTTGACTTAGAAGCTACAATTTTTGGCATTCCTATGTCAGATGGTGGATGTATGTCGCCACTTTTGCTATTTAAATCAGATATCTGAAAATAAGGCATTTGTTAATGGTCAGTGACTGCCATATTCTTTTAGTGAAGTGACAATTTATTGATATCTTTGGAAGTTCCAGATTCATGTTGTGTATACAGTGCATACTTTTGCATCAGTCAGTTCACTAGTTCTAGACAAGAAATGTCAAAACAAAGTGCCTAATATTGAGGAGTCTGTTGTACTAAAAGGCCACAAGCTTCTTCAAAGTATTTTAGGTCACATTTGGCTATGCACCACACTTTGGGAATCTCTAGTTTAGTGTAATGATTTTCCTTATACCTATCAAATCCATGTGGATGATTTATTGCATATGGCATAATAGTATTTCATAACCCAAATTTTTTCCACAGAATTCTAATTGGCTGTGATTTTGATCATATATGGGATATTGCACACAACTTGACTTTTTATCCTATGATGAGGGAAATACTTCAGTATGGAATAGTAACTTATAAGTCATGATTTTGATTATCTGTTAGGGTTCCTATTGCCCAAACCTTGAGACATGAGTAGGTGTGATTTCTGTTGGTGTAGTCACAAAAATCTCCCTTTTCTTCAAGAGCTTGTTGTTTTCTTCAGCTTGAGGAAAGTGAACACAAGTCATGTCCTCTCCTCTTTAAGCGACTTGATAGCTTTGTGGTTTCCATTTTTAACTGGAGATATCTTTCCTTTCTTCTCCTTCCAAATTATTTTTGGCAGAAAGTAGCAGATCCAGACAGATTAATCATGCCCTTCTGAAGTCTCAGCCTGTCTGAAATATGCTGAACCACATTTTCAGAAGAGAGCCTTCAGTCCAGTCTTTCTAGGGAATCTCCATAGAAAAATTATTTGTAGAGGGCAGTGGAATGATATTGATAGTTCTTTTGTCCATCATTACTTTGTTTTGATAATGCTGAACACCACTCAGTGTGGCTCTTAACCGTCTTCCTAGGCCAGACTAATCCTTAATGAAACTTATTCTCCGGCTGAACCAACTATTGCTAGGTTGTATGGACCATCTTATGACCTGATAATTCCTCTGTTGGTCTGATTCCATTTTTAGCATTTCCTTTCTGAACTAATGCTTAACCTTGTAATCTTAAGCCAAGACCACTGCCCCTCCAAACAGCCCCTTTTTAGGACTGTTTCCTTTTGTAAGGCTTAGCTTTTGAATCATTCCTTTGTCTAGACAGTTTTGTTTCCCATGGGTTTTGCATTATAGGGGATTTCTGTGTCTCATCCAAAATTAAAGAATGCTCGTCTCTGTAAGAATCAATAAAGTACACAGACTTAAGCTGCATACAGCTGGGTATACATTCTGGGTGGATTGGGATGTCTGAAACATCTGCAGGCCTGACTCCTCCTGGATATAGAGGAAGTGATTTTGCCGTTTACCCTCAGTCAGCACAGAGGAAATCCAGATTACACTCTCTTCAGTAACAAAACTGCTAAAGTTCTTAGAACTTGGCTATGCAGACCTAGATACACAATTAATGTGGACAGGGGTTGAACTTTTATACAGCTGGGAAGTTTGCCTCTCTTAGAGTTAGAAAATTTGGCATTTCTAACTATCCCTATTCATTGCTGAGGATATCTAGGGTATGCTGTCTTTAGTGATAACCAAGCAAAGTGCTGAGAATATAGCCATGCAGAGCTTTGGTACATTCTCTGATGAAGTGATTAAGGTTCCAGATTTCTTTTTCACATTGGTGGGAATAAAATCTTTGTTCATCTCACATTAGATTATTGTCTCCACTGTCATTTGTGGATGAGTTAAAAGACCTGATAACACACCCAATCTTTAAAATGGTGGACCTTTTTATTTTTCAATATTACCCTGTAAGACACCACCATACTTCCCCAACACTCTCAGCGGGATTCATGGCTTACAACCCTCTCCTAACTTCTAGATCTCAGTAAGATGACCTACCACATAGTTTGGTGGTATGATATAGATATAGTGGCCAATTTTGATTGGCTGGGTTGTTTCTTCCATGGTGTAAGCTAGCTGGCCACAACCTGCCCATGAGATCATTCATTTTTGGGTTGGTAGTTAATCACCCTCAGAGGAATTGTATTCTCGTATATGACGAATCTCACAAAATGGTAGATTGTAGTTCAAGGCAAGCTGTGCCAGGAGTTTCCTCTGCTGAGACACTTGAAAGGACTCCAATCTATTGGAAGGGTACTTTTCTTTTTGATTCTTGTGGCACAGGTTGTACCCTGTCTTGCTCAGAAACTGGTGCATTTACCTTAGACCATCAGTGACTGCTTTAGTACAGTCTTTTAAACTTCAAAAGATGTCACTCCCTGTGCACTGGGCTTTAGGGAATGATTTTATTTTTTCAAACAAAGCAGGCTGTCATTGATCATCTCCGTTGTTGATATCTAATTTCCACTTCTGAGAAAGCTGAACATGAAATGAGATGCTTTGTCATACTTTTTGAACATGAAGCAACATAGACTAAAAAGTCTGCTATACAGGTTGTTAGGGAGAAGTCTGAGCAGTAGTTTGACTTTCTCAAATGCTCTCAGGGATTTTAAAAGGCATTGACTATATTGTAGTAACAGATCTTTTCTTCTATTTTCTTGGTTTCTCTCTGATAATGGATTTTTAGAGAGTGTGATTTCTTAGCAGTTTGAGTTTCAGTCCATCCTCCATTTGGGTACTGTTGCATTTTCATGGCTTACTGTCCAGATCCTATGGGAAAGAAAATGATATTTGAACTTGTGAAAAAGTTTCATGTGGAGAAGGATTTTGAGCAAGCCTTTCATTTTTCCTTTCATCCCACCTTCCCCTCTTCACTCGCATATACATCCTGTATTGTAGCTTTGAATTCACAGGAACAAGGAAGAAGGGTTTGTTTGGATATGTCATGGCCTCAGATTCATGACATGGCTGTTTGATGATAGGGGAGATGGTGGCAGCATGTGATTTGCACAAGATGATCTACCACAGAATATATATGTATGGTATACAGAAGTAAAGAAAAACCAAAAAAGTATTTTAATTTCCTCACTTTTGATGTGATATAGTTTAAAATGCATTGCATTGAGTTGGGCAGGTGGCCAGTGTACGATGATGTTTTAGGCATGATTTCACATATATGTATACATTTAGTTATACATAAGCAAAATACACATTCTGTTGTGAAGTTGGTTGGTTGTTTAAGCTTTAGACCTATCAGCTATCAGGGTCATGAAGGTAATCAAGCTGAAGCTACTTCCATCAACTGAAATATCTTTAATGCTTTTTTCTGGTATTAGTGATAATTCAAAGACCACTTGCACTTTTACTATACATGTGGCTCTTCTTCATGATTACTTTTCAGTTGTTATTTTATACTATGCACTCTAAGTTTACTACACTTATACATATTTTTTATGTAATTTTATCCATGTGTACAAAACTATTTTATTTATATAAATGAATGAATAATTTTCTTGATGTAAAATTGAAACAAATAATAGTTGTGAATGTTTTTATTTTAAAACTAACAAACCTTTCACTAGTTGTTGCTTTATTTAGGGAAAGAGAGTGGAAGCATATGCAATATACATCTTGATGCACCTTTAGGTGACTAGGCCTTTGATACATATCCCAGCTATGGCAGGAGAATTTGAATGACATCTTTGGATAAGTGGCTGAATCTAGCATTAGTTAGAAATTTATATTAGAGTGGAAACCATCTGATTGTCAGTTGATGTTTGCAGTTAACCATGCTTCATTAAATGATCAAGCATGGTTCACTGCTAACATCATCTGATAATCAGATGATTATAGCAGTGTAAAGGTTAATGATTTTTTTATTGTATACATTTTGTGGGATTTTGCTCACATTTATGATCACGCAACCCCTCTGAGACTCCAATTTTCAGTGTGTGTATGTGAGATTGCCTCCCTTATTTTTACTTATCAAATCTTCTTGTGCTTCTATAGTTATATTGTTTACCACTGTTAAGGATCTCAATTTTAGACTATAATATTCTGTTGTAAGTAGCTTAGTTTTTTACATTTCCAAACTAGTAGCTAATATTCTAAAGCAGAATTTTTAGGTTTTACTCTGTAGGTTTTTGTATATTTGAAAATCAGATTTATATGCCTTATTAACATAGGTTTTATCATACTTAAACAAAGAGATCAAATGGATGCTGAATACCTTTGATTAGTATCATATACCCCTTTTGTATTAATGCACTTTGTTCTTTTTTTGTAGACATATTGATTTAATTTCTTGGGATATGTGTTAATAAGTGATTAACTTAGACTTGCATAAGAAAATTGGAGTTCTTGACTCGTATCATCTTTGCATTAGTTCAGATCCATGGTCCTAGAGTGTTAATGAGAAAACTCTGAAAAAAGAAAGCCATACTGTATGCAGGAACTGATTGTTATGTGATGTGAAAAGGAGTGTTTCTCTTCAGGGTTGGCTTTTCTGTGAGCTATGAGAATCATCCATGGATCTCTGAGGGGATGAGACCCCCCCCCCCAATCTGATCCTTAGCAAACTATCCTAACAGGGGTTGCAGTGATAGCTTGTCAACAAGCACCACATGGTGATGATGTCATTATCCCTCTGGCTGCCATGAGAAGTTTTCTCGTAACTGATGGCAGACACCCTCAGGGTGATGTCCTTGTCCCGAGAATTATGCAATGGCTGGCTTGTGCAGCCTCTTAGCCAGAAAGATGTTGATATCATTGCTGGCCAGTGGCTGTTGCTTGGAGGGAAGTTCTAAGGTGAGCTCTTAACCCAATCACTGTTAAGATGGTTCACTAAAGGTGAGAGTTGTAAACCTCAACAGGATGAATGGGGATGGAGTCTCCTAATCCACCAGAAGTCCATGGATGATTCTTGTATCTCATAGGTCATTGCCCAAGAGAGAAACAGTTTTTCATTCTTCAAAACTCACTTGTTTAAACTTTTTTTGCGGTTCCATGAGTACTTTACCGAGAAGTTTCATGGTAGCCATTCAAAGTATGAATATGTCTAAAAGCTCATTCCTGTTTTTATCTAGGTGTTTGTGTGAACTAGCCAAGCAGATAGGCTTCAGTGAACAGGCTCAGGAACCTTTTGAGCTGGAGCATCAGCTATCAACATTCAGACATGTTGTAAGTTAAAGGTGATAATTTTTTACTCTGTAGCTCTTTGGTCTTGCAAACTGAATGAATTGATAAGGACACTTTTGTATAAGGGTAGAATCAGTTCAGTTTACATATATTTGTAAAAGGTTCTAATAAGTCGGTAGTGTGCTTGTGGTTATAGCAGTAGGCTACTAAGCTAGGTTGTAGGTTTAAGTCCTGCTCTTGGTTACATTGGAAGGTGTCTCTCAAGTTCACCCAGCTATAAATGGATACCTGGTCTTTGTGACTAGGGTGAGGGTTAGTTATATATGATGCCAACCACATGATTTCCATGTACCTGTATGCTATTGTTTATTTGAAATTAGTGAGCTCTTAGTATGTCATCCTCTTGCCAGACATAAATTAGGATGGCATTACTGTTACTAACAAGTTTTTCTGTTTAGCCACCAGACATGGCATGTAAAGATCGTCTGGCCAAGTCATTGATGATTACCAAACTCAAGTTCCCCTTTCCTCACATGGTTTCTGTGCTTGTAAGAGACCGTGCTTCACGTAAATTGGAATTAATGTCACAGGTAAGTTGTTGGATGAGTTTTTATTAGGCACACAGTGAGGGACCAGAATTTTTCCACTTCTGAGTTTATATTTTATGCAAACCCATTTTACTGTTGTAATTATATGTATAAAGTTTGAGAATATATGAGAGATAAGTAGGTGGGTATTTGTCTTCTTTGGGAAGGAACGGATGAAGATAGGTGAAGATAGGATCAGTATGTCAATTAATGAAGAAATTAAATTACTTTAGTCTTTATCTGGCAGTATCCATGGGTTACAGAAATGGAAAATATAAGATTGGGGCAGCAGCATCTTTAGTTGGGATCATGTTGCATTTTTCATTATATTTTTCACTTGTGAAATAGGTATATATAGATAAATCTAATATTTAATTAAGACACTATTGAAACTTTTATTCTTCTGTAGTTGATATGGCTCAGGCAAAAGTATGCCCACATCAAAGCAACGTCTGTTGAAGAAGTTAGATGATCAGCTTATCTTAAAAGAAAATATAAGGAATAATTTGAGCTCCTCATGTATTAGTACACTTTTCTTCCTGGAGGGGATAGCGATGCTGTTTTCCTTTGAGACGGTGTAGTGACAGGAATGGATGAAGGCAAGGAAGTATGAATATGTACATGTGTGTATGTATGTATATGTCTGCATATGTGCATGTAAATATATGTATTTATTGATATGTATATATATGTGTTTATATTTGCGCTACCTCGCTAACGCGGGACACAAGTGACATAGGTTAATAAAAAAAAAAAAAAATAACATTAAAGAAGAATTGGCTTTATCTTAAGTAGTTTCACTTACAGTAACACTTTTCAGGAATGCATATATAATATGTTTATCAAGGGGCACTATCA
>JAUUEG010116702.1:0-16658 GCA_032361445.1 Panulirus gracilis | reverse complement strand
TTCAAGTGGTTTCAACCCCCCCCCCCTCCCCACCTCCCGTGCGAACTAATAATCCGGACACTCAAACCTCCCTCGCACCTACACTATGGCCTCTTAATATCGTATCTGAATTTTCTCCAAACTCTTTCCCCGGTTGCTCCTCCTCCTCCTCCTCCTTGACATTCCCCCTCCCCCTAAATCTTTATCCCTCGTCAGTTATTATTTCTGGTGTTATTGGCGAGGCAGGAGTTAGCGTGTCTCTCTCGTCGCCGTGAATTATTCCCGTGTGGACGCGTTCTGTCGCTTCAGCTTCCGGCGAAGCCCACATTTCCACCGCCACCGCCCGCCCCACCTCGCTCACCACGCCGGGGATTACTGCTCCAGGTACACCTTATCTCCTGCTGCTTGTCTTCCGTCTTACTCCTGCACCCCTGCCGGGCTTTGTCTACTTAACTCACAGTGGAGGAAACTTCTAGAACTGACCCAACAAGTATCTACAGAGTGATATCTGATCAACCAGGTTGTGGAGGCGTGTGGGCTGCGGCCGCCAGCAGCCCGACTGATCTGAGGAGTTAAATTACAGTTTGGTTTAACGAAAGTTACAGGTAGAGACGTGCCTCCTTATTCAGCATAGGGGAAGGTATCGTAAGTCAAACGCCTTCAGTCCCTCCCCCTTACCCAGTGACTCTTTACAGACCCGCACAGCCTTTCGCAGACGTATATACATTTTACAGACCTACCAGCCTTTAAGAGACGGACACTCCCACAACCTGACTTGGATCCCACACAACCTCGCTCCCACTCTTGCTACTCTTCACGGACCCACATATCCTCTTATTGACCCAGCCACACAGCCAGCCCCTTACAGATGCACACATCCCCTCACGGACCCAGCCATACCCACATCGCTCATCACAGACCCACAGTGGTCCCCAAGGACCCAGTTAGACTCACATTGCCTCCTCACGGACCCAGCTAGACCCACATATCCCCTCTCGGACACAGTCATTCCCGTAGGGCCCCTCCCGAATCCAGTCAGACCCACACTGCCCCTCATGGACGCAGTCAGACCCACACAGACCCAGCCAGACGGCCCTTTACGGACCCGCACATCATCTTATTGACCCAGCCAGACTGCCTCCTACAGGCGCACACGGACCTAGCTAGACCAACACTGCTCTTCCCGGACATAGACAGACCCATACTGCCCCTTACGGGCCCAGCCAGAACCACAGTGCTGCTTTCGGACCCATCTTGTTAACCCACACTACCCCTTACGGACCCAGGCAGACCCACAGTGCTCCCTGCGGACCCGGCTAGACCCACACTGCTTCTCACAGAACAAGCCAGATCCACATTACCCTGTATGGATCCTGCCAGACCCACAGTGCCCTTCATGGAGCAGACCAGACCAGACTGCCCCTTACAGACACATCCCCTCAGGAACCCAACCATTCCGACACTGCCACCTCCGGACCCAGCCAGGCCCACACTATCCCTAACGGACCCAGCCAGACGACCCCTTTCGGACCCACAGTGGCCCAACGAAAGCACAATCCCCAGCATCAAGACATATGCGTCCACGCAGCGAGCCATTTATATTTAGTGTCTCTTGTTTCACAAAAAGATAAGCTATTGTTGTATTAATATGGCGTCGCGTGTGGCGTTAGTGTATTGTCGGAAGCAGGAATGAGAGGAATGGAAGAATAGCATGATTTCTCAGGATACCCACCCAAATGCACCGGAGTTGAGTCATGGAGGAGGAGGTATGTGGTCCGGATGTTGCAACTTTCACTCTTAGGAGCGGCAGGTGTCGTCCGGAACTGTCGGTAAGATTCACGCATCGCTCGTCGCTTGGTACGGCCAGTCCCCAACATTACCGGAGGGTGGAACACCTGGGTCCGGAAATGTTCCAGCGAGAGGAATCGTATGATGTCAGATATTTGTTTCTATAATATTAAGGCAAGCAGAATTGTTTTTGTTTCCGTATTTTATCGTCAGTTTTGGCTTGGGTTAGATCCCTTTTTTATGGGTAGTGGATAGCGTACATGCATGCTTTACGGAGGGTAAGGTTGTATCTGGGGGTGTACTTGTTGACTGCAGTTGTTTGTTGTATGTAGCGGATAGATTTAAAAAGCCTACCATGGTTGGTATGACGTTTGTAGTTGGTAAATCTCGGGAATGATTGTCATTTTGCTTATATTTCCCCCCCTTTTGCAGGTTAAGGTGGCCGAGGCGGGCACCAGGTGAATACAGTAGTAGCGCTACCCGAACCTCCTACGATGACTGACACCCTGTAAGTAACGTTTCCTAGCGCATACGCTTCTCTCATTATCTGACCATGATATTTATGCTTTCTGCTGCAGATACATGCCTCGCCCTCACCACGACCATTAGTACCTTCCTCCTACACCCCTCCATCAACACTAGTGCCCTCCCACACCCTTACCCTCCAACAGCGCCCGTGTTCTGCAGTCTCCACCCTACACCGTACCCTCCAAGACCACCATCTCCATTGTCATTTTCATCAGCCAAACACTTCACCAACGCTAGAGCCCTCTACTAAAACTTCCAACACCAGTGCCATCCATAAAGGTTCCTTGATGAATCGATATATCAAGTTATAGCATATGGCGTAGACGTGAAATTGCACCTAATGGCAGTATATCGAAAGGATTGATAAATCGACGTGAATGTTGTCTTTATGGGCAGTCGACATAGGTGTCATCCACACGTCTACTTACTGCTCGGTACTGTGATAAGTCGAGTTATATGCCATTTTAAGGAGTTGTATCAGCACTTTTAGCATGAGCTTATAATCATATGATTATACTGTATAATGTAAGCCGCTGTCATCTTTGAGCATTGATGCTGCCATTGCCCGCTTGTATCGTTTTCCAGTTAATTCCCTACCAGACACATTTACTCCATGATGAGACGCATATTTCATTCTATAGATACAGCATGGAGACTGGAACTCTTTAAGCTCAGTCATGTGATTATTAAGTAAGAATATTGGATGCGTGCCGAACAGGTGTCCAGTGTGTTGAGGCATTGTCGTACGCGTGTTGCCAGATTGGCAGTTACCCCGATTTTAAGATAAGACCATAGTGCATCCTTGTATATCTAAATATATGTGTTTCGTTCATACTGGATTTTTTTTAATGTTTATTAGATGCTGTATTTCGAAATTTGACATGTATTTATTAACTATATGAGTATTTATCAAATGTTACATATAGGAAGTAAAACAAGTATTGAAGAAGCATTTATCATTATATATGTTCGGGCCGTACATATGAGTGCTTAGGACTGAGATATGATTAAACACGAATATTTGATTTTCCAAGAACGGTAATCAACTGAGATCATTGATTGTAATATATCCACTGTAGTGAATGACATTTAACAATGAAAACCACCCTTTTAAGTCAAGCAGCTGTATGTTTGGCTGGCTAACGTCGGGAAAATCTGGTATCTGCTAGTCGTGGAGGATATCGTAACCCGTATAGGATATCGTAGTCCTGGAAATCCTCTGACAGCGGAGGAGAGGTTTGATTTCATATTAGTTCGCCTGTAGGATGAAATATATCGTTAGAGACCGTTGATAATATCGAAATATGTTGAGCTTAGGCTGACGATTGACTCACTGGAAAATATAGAGTAGAGGCTTTCGATATATATATTTTTTTTTAAGATATCGAAAGGGGTCGTCGATATTTAGATATCGTGTATACTTATATTGAGGAACTCTGTCATCCACCGAGATAGTGGCATCCGCTGATTATGATAAGGACATCAAGTACCAACCTTAGCTTACTGCTTTGAACTTGTGTATCCATTTGCTCAAACAGCACCCATATACATCGCAAATGTACCCTGTACTTGTACAAGTGCTTTTAAAGATGTACTAAACAGTATAGTAAGGCCTTTTGATATTAAGTTTTTGTAAGAGTTTCATTTATCAGCCACTGATGTTTGCATTACAATTTTCTTATGGTTCATTATGCCTAAAGGTTAATATTAAGATGTCAGTTTTGGTGAGCCATCTTAACTGCACAGTAGTTAGATGCTCAGGATCATGTAGGTAATGTAAATGCGGAAGGTGTTGGTTAGCCGGGATCATGTATAATTAGTTATTTCAGGTGTGTGTCTTTGTTAAACATTTATACCTTTGAACTGGATGGAGTGATGAGTCATTAGCTGCTGACAGTTTTTCGTAGGTGCGATTGTGGAATTATTCTCTTGTACATAGAGTGGGTCGAATGTGTCTCTTAATTCCACATATAAAATAGGCATGCACATTAATGATAGACACACAAATACATCTCTCACTAGGCCATAGGGATATTTAGAAAAAAGATTATAGATCATTGCCACAGGAGCAGAAGAAAGTTAATGACATGCTTGAATTATTAAGAAAGGATGTAAAAAATGCCTGTAGCTGTAAGATAGTGCCATAGATTAGCACTGTCTATTACTTGAAGATACTAGGAAAACAATTGGGTGAATTCTTTTGAAAAACTATATAACTTAGAGGCTTCGTGAATTTATTAGAAAAGGGTTATCCATAAAAAGAAAAATTATTGACTTCTTTGATAGCATGAGAATAACCAAAAAAAAAAAATGATGGGTAGATGGAATGTTTTTCCTTAAACTGTGTTGTTCTTTACAGTTAGTTGTTAAATGAATTGAATATTCAAGTAAGTTGAGATGGTAAACGACTTCATTGGATCATAACTTAGCAGAGGGTAACAAGGGATGCTTGACAATGGGTACCATATCAGACATGAAATTAGTGTGTGGTTTCCTGCAAGCCAGATTCACTGAAGAGCAGAAATACTTTTAAGTTATTAGACGGAAAAGAGCATGGATATCTCAGGCCCACTTCTCTTCAGCCTCCTGTTGACATATATAAGAAACATCATGAGATGTGCTGTTTATAGTCCATGCAGTTACAAACATTGTCATTAAAGGTATGAAGAATTAAATTAGCAAGTACAGAAACAACTACTAAAGTTTTAGGTTAATAGTTTATTAGTGTTACAATATCTGGGATATTTTAGTTATCAACTAAGCTTGTTTTATAACCCCCCTTTTTTCTACTACATTTATATATATATATCCCTTTCAATCTATTTCTGTTTTTCATGACATCTGTTATCTGTCTTTCTGGATTCTTTCTCTTACTTTTTGTTCTTGAGTCAAATTTTTGCCTTTACTCAACTGTCCCTCGCTATTCATCCTCTTCCTCCCCTTCTGTATGCTATGAGATGCCCTTGTGTCTATTTTTAGCTATTCCTTACCCTTTTTTTTCCCTTATAGCACTGACTCATTCTTAATTTCATTCATTTTTGGTATTTCCTAATTGTATCGCTTATTGAAAAATTCTTATCCTTTCACTATTTATTTGTTTGCTGGTATTTATAAAAAAGTTGAAGGCCTTGAGTTGTTCTGAGATTTAAAATAAATGTGTTTTGGCATCATGTTCTGTTCCTTGCTTTCTCTATACATTGTGAATGAAACAGCTAGATATCATTATGCTGTTTTTGCAAGATTTTGATAATTGTACTGTTACATAAAAAGTTTAGACTGTATATATATTAGCTATGGAATTGCATGCACTTGACATCTAAGCAGATGGAGTAGTCAAATAAAAGTATACCCAAGATTACAGTGTTTAGGGGTTTTTGTAAGTTTGATTCTGGGGTGTCGCAGGCTGGTGAACCGGAAGGTGGAGCAGAAGCAGGAACAGACGGTGAAGCGGACTGAGGTGACAGCACAGAGGTACAGACACAGTGTCTTGTGGAACCCTCGTGTTAGTAACCCAGAGCTTGTTGTTGCATGCTGGGAGGCTACCTGGTGTGAATATGGTAGATATTTGTTGTTAATGATTGCTGCCATATTACTTTCAACCAGTCCTTATTTTGCATGTTTTATGGGTTTTCCCCTGACACGCTGTAACTTAGTTTATGAGAACACTCAATAAATGCATGTTTGTAAAGACTAACTTTGTTCTCACAGAATGTGTGACATGCATGTTTATGATATTTTCAGTGACATACAGTCTGTTTATGAAGGGCAAGTCATGATGGAGGGGAAATGACTCGATTAGTGCATAGGGAGCACATTTATTAAACCATTGAATAATTGAAATAATGCATCAGTTATGATACTGTAATATGTTACAGTTTTGAGTTTCGTAGTTTTCAATGTCTCTAAGAAGAATTTTGTTTTTCTTTCCCAGTACACCTTCATATTTCATAAAGTAATTGAATAGCAATCGTCAGTGTCGTATTTAGTGCCTAATGAAAATGGTGTTTCTCTTAGTTTTATACTGATCTGGCACACTGTATGGAACTACTGTACTGTAAGACTTAGTCTTGCTTCTTTTTCTTCAAAATGTAATGTTTGGGTAATTTTCTTCATATTTGGTTCTATTTTTCTTCTTAACCAAAATTTTTTTTAAGATTTAACATATGACCAAAATATTAGCCATTTTGTTTTTCAAACTTTATTTTAGATGTTACCAATTACATTGTGTGTAACTCAGAGTGGTAATTGTCTTTTCCATTCGTGTTTGAATTGATAGCAAAATAAGTTTTGAACTGAAGTGTGACTAAGATTTTGCTGTATACACATCCCATTGATCTGAATCATGTACATGGATGGGTTAGGTATCTGAAATTTGTGTTGTTTTACATCTTGTGCTTCCAAATTATTATAAAAAAAGATTGATTTATTAAGAGGATGTTTCTAAATAATATATATTGTGTTTTCCTTTATTGTGGAGATTATTCTCATAGTTATACTAAGGAATAGATTCCAACTACTACCTAGCAAAAAAATTTTCATCTATATGAGATTTCAATTGCTTAGAAGTGAAATACTGATGATCATTATGTTATGACTAGCTTTGCAAGAAAATAACCTTTTATTACTCTTAAACTGGAGTTGCAGTGGTATTAGCTAGTTTACATGAGGTTCTTCTATGAGTGCTCATGTGTGCAGGAATTGCACATTTCATTTTGCCTGGCTGTTGCAGCATTACAGAGCATAGTTTGTTCATATCTAGATCAGTATGTTATTGGAATAATGAGATATTAAATGAAGCCTTTTGGTTGAGTAATTGTACAGTCATACATAATATTCATATAATGTGTGTGCTCTTTATTGATAGATGTACCATAAGACTGAGATAAGCCTAGAATGTTTTTGTACAAAATTAAGCAAAATTAGCAGCTGTAAGTGCACTAGAGAAGTGAAAATGTGAGATAAATGTAGATGGCTTTGCAGTAATTTTGGGTCTGTGACTGATTATTATTAGTGAAAATGGTGTAATTGCTTGAATAGTGTGGTGAGATATTAAAGAATTGAATAAAGGGCATCAGATATTCTTGCTTAGAATTGTAATTTATATATAGTAGTTAGAAAACGGGTCTAAGGCATTAAAAATAATAGATTGGAAGGAAAAGTGTAGTTTGAATGTTGATTTTGCATTAGAAATGAATGCCACTGATTATGAGATATGTTGATAGAATTTTTTGCCAATGGGATGCCATAAAGTGTAGAGTGCTGTGTTAAGCTTAACAGTCCATGACCAGGGTTTATTCCTAAGGTCATGCAGTGTTAGGGAGATGTTACTCACTTGTATCTGTGAGCTGGTCAAATTGTGTTACGACCATGGACTAAGTGAGACCCGTTTGTTTGGATAGATGTATTATGTTTTGCCCTTTGTTTGTGGATTTTTTTCATTTTAATCCTTATGATGCTTTTGATTGTAAACACATTAAATTTTGTGGATAACAGGAAGGAAATAGAATGATATATGTGAATTCTTTTAGCTCTGCATATCAAAGATTTTTTAATGGTATGTCAAACACTTACTGGTATATCCAGTAAGATATTATAGTGGTATGGCAAAAATGAAAAGTAGAAATTATTATTTATGAATTTGAGCATTTTAGTTGCATATAGGAGATAGGAGGCAGAATGATTGGTTGATTCTATGAAAAGTTGTTATATGAAAATGGTGAAATAAAAACTGAATTACTTCAAGGAACAGTAGAGAAAGGAGCAGAAATTAGTTTAGATATGTTGAAAGACATGAAATGACATAACGAACATTCATACTTTGGAATGGTATATGAAGGAAAGGGCACAATCCACATTAATTCAGAGAAACATCAATGAGGGTATAAATGGTTTTGGCAGAGAAAGTAGGGAACTTGACATGAGCTGTGGAGAAAAGGTGGTTTCATGCAAATATTTGTGTACAGGCTTTCAGTAACAAGAGTTTATTAGTGACAAGGATAATAGCTGCTTTTGCATCAAGTTGTGATAGAGATGAGGAGATTGAAGATATTTTGTAGAAAGGAAGTACATGAATGATTAGTTGAGGAAGGGAAAGCCTGTTATGTGGTAGAATGGAAAAGGGTGTGATTGATTGTTATGAGTTCTGGCACTTTTTCATGCTTTTGTAACAAGTCTATGTAGTACAGGCTTAGAAAAAGGGGCAAGAGGTACCCATTTTAAATTATTTAGAATATCATAGTGTCAGTATTATCTAAGATTGTAGGTTGGTTTTGTAGGGTTTTGATAGACCACATAAAAAAGTATTAAATGAGTTAATGAGGAAAAGGAATGAGTTAGAGAGAAAGTGTCCAAGAAAAGTTGAGTTGAAAGGTGCAGAATATTGAGGAATAGCAAGGTCAGGCCTAAGTTGTTTCAGGCACCTGAAGGAGGAGCATGAGATGAATCTTGTGCAAAAGTATGTGATATTGTAAGACAAGGAGTTTTAGAATGAAGACATGAGATTGTTGATCAAAAAGAAGAGAATTTCATGTTGCAGTGAAGAAGTAAAACAGGGAAATGGTAGGAGTATCAGTTGATTTCGGGGTTAAAAGTTTAAAGGTCGAGGTCACTGCTGTTCTTTGATTTTGGAAATTATTTTGTTTCAATGAAGTAATCCAAAGTTAGTGGTGTAGATTTCATTAACACTAGGCATGAGTGCTTCCTATAGGACAAGAAATGTTCCTATTGATTTTGTAGATGAAAAGTCCTTGTTGGTTTTGTTGTTAAGGGGCAAAGATCAAGTTTGCTGCTATGCATGTCCATAGATGATTTTGTTTCCATGCCATAACTTGTTCTACTGGGTGGACTTGATTAAGACGTGGTATGGTTTTTCCTCATGACAGGGTAAGCATTTGTTATTTTAAAGTTAGTTTAAGGTTACTGCTGTACATTGAATGATATATATCTATGCAGTGATTTTAGTTTTGGTTGATAAATTTTGTTAAGACTTTGCATGTGTGGGCCCCATGGGGAAATGCAGGTCCCTATTGATTAAAGTGTGCAGAATTCATAAAGAAATGGTGCACACCTCTGACATGAGTACTGTAAATTAATGCAGAACAATCATGGCTCAAATCTTGAATATCCTGTGGAGAAATATTTTGGCAACATCCCCGGGAGTTTGAAACTGACTCAACAGAGGAGGAAGCATAGCAATCTTAGAAAACTACAGATTGATAACACTCACGCTGCACATCATTATAAAATTTTAAAGTCTAGTATATTAGCTGACTGCACAATCAATTTATCTACTTAACCCAGGAGAACATGGGGCTAAGGTGGAAATATCCAACTTCTGTATTGTCTTGACTACTGTAATGGAGGCACTGGAGATCAAACAAAATGATGATGTGATATACACATTTGATAAGTATAACCGTATTGTCTTAACACATAGCTAGTAAGAGAAAGATGGGAACAACTGGTAAAGTTAGTAAATGGATATACATCTTAAATAACAGATCATGACACATTATTGTTCCTAGATATATCTAGTACCTCCATGATATAAAGCTTATATCCCCAAGGAAATATGTTTGCATCCCTCTGTTGCTCATCCTTATCTCTGACATTAACACAGACTTGAATCACATTTTATTATTATCCTTTGTTGATGATACTAGAATGGGTATGAAAATTTTGTTAGGAGAAGACAGTGAGGAACTAGAAACTGACAAGAATAAAGCCTGCACCTATCAGTCAAAAGCAAATTGCATTTCAGTGAGGATAATTCTTTTACCTGATAAATGCCAGGTATGTATTTTAGATATTTCCCCACTGTTTGATGCAAGTGTAACTATTTTCCAATTTTTCAAGTCTGTCCCCTTTGGAATAACATGCATTGAAGACAATATCAAATAGTCACACCAAAATCCAGGACCCAATAATGTTTCATACATTGCCTGCAGCTGTTGCAAATATGATGGATTCTGCAGCAGAGAAATGCAAAAAGGACCAGAACAGGCATTTGCAAAGTATACCAGACCAGCCAGGTTGTGGTGTATTGGGTGTAAAGTTAGATGGGGAGAGAAGGGAGTGGTTTAAAAAGTAAAAATAGATTTTTGAGGTAATGTGAACCTAGTTGAGTTCATAGATTCAGGTAGAATGACTTCAGTGTACAATGTACTGTATTGCCAAAAAAAGGGATGAGGGTAAGAAATTAAGTTAGGTTATATAGGTAAAGTAGGTGTTGGTACTAAGTAGTGCAATGCATTAAACAGGGATAGATTTACATAAAGGAGATTGCATAAAGTACACGTACTGGGTAGTGGTAGATGACAAACGATGAAGATAAGGAATTTTTGAGAACTGAAATTGGAAATGAAAGATCAACAATAAAACTTGAAAAGCTTCCTTACTGTAATTTGTTAAAAAATATAAGGTGATTAGGAATAGTTTGTGTATACTTGTAGCTCTCTAGTAATTTTGAAATTAAGTTATTACTAAAATAGGGACTATTAGATATGCTGCACACACAAAATCACTCAACCATTGCTCATTTATTATAAGATGTTGAGTGGGAAGGTATTTTTTATGTGTGAAGTATTGCTTCTGTTTAGTTCATCCACTTAACTGATTGTCTTGCATTATAGCATAAGTTATGTTTAATGGTATTCTTTCATTTAAAAAGTAAGAAATAGTACTTTTTCTGGAACATTTATGTTCATAAAGCAATGATTTACTTATAATTTTGGACATTGTAATTGTGTCATTTGCTTAGTTTCTAGACCATACGGCATGCCCAATGATAGTAATATTTTGCGTAATGCACCAACTTGGAATGTGTGTATCAAGAAGCTTACCATGCTCAGTGAAATGTGTAATCAGTGCTTATGGTGTTATTGGGTGAATGATGTGCCATAGCATTTGCAGTATTTTTCATATTTTGGAATGTTTTGATATAAACCAGAAGATTCATGAAGATAAGAAAGTAATAGTGATTAATAAGAGCCTTAAACACATAATTGTTCACAGTCATAAAAATGCTTGAGAAGCTAAAGTAGATATGTGTGGGAAGAAATAAAGAAAAATATGCATTCATCTGAAGCATGAAAATATGAGAAAGAAAAACAAAGAGTTTTGATATTTTAGGAGAGGACTGGTCTTTATGGCATGATTAAAAAGATATTGAGATATTTATGTTGGTACAGTAGTTTGAGAGTTCAGAAAGCAGCAAGAAATTGAATTGATTATTTAGATGTGAAATTGAGACTCTGATACGGGTTGATAGAAAGCAGTGACTTTTGTGAGGAAGGTGCAGTATTTGGAGTTAGAATTGAATATGGTAACCCTTTTAAATGCTGCAACTGTATTTGTGAGTTCTGCTAGGAAAGTATGGAAGACATTTATTTACATTCAAATTTCCTGTCCATGTATGAATAGGCTGGTGCATTCTAGAAGCATATATAGATGCCATATTCCACCTGCAACTCTAATTAACCCACAAAAATACCCTGAAGCCTCTCAGATACCCTGGGTAGAAAGAGGTCGTACATGTGCTTCAGGAAAGTGCAGAGCACATGCATTGTATACTGTACATTTTCAAATTTTCCTTTCATTTCAATAGGTCCATACTTTCTCGAGGCATATTTAAATGTCTTGTGTCACTTGCAACCCTAATTGGCCCTTAAAAAATCCTGAATCCTCTCGTTTACCCATAGACAGTCTTGGCATGAAGATTATGCACACTGCCAAGCACACCCACCCTTACTAGTTAGGTTGCTGGTTATGTACTGGATTTGAAAGTGGCATTAGCACGCTAATATTTAAATACCTGGTGTTATGCCATGGCTTAACTGTTTATGATGTGCTGGATTTAAATGGCTGTGGGTGTATAAATGGTCCATGAAACTTTGAAATTTCATAAATTACTAATTGCGTGTCCTAATGAGACACCAGGCCCTCGTTTGAAGGGTTAACACATCAGGGTGCAAGCATTTTTTTTTTTTTTTTTTTTTTTTTTAGGTTGCAAAAGTAATGATTTTACTTTTTTTGTATCCAGTAGTTTGTATGGTAGTTGATGTAGTCTTCCTCAAACACTTTTGACATTGCATATATTTCAGCAAAAAATATTTACCAATTACTTTTAAAGATTAATTTATATTCATAAATTGCTGTAGCATTTGTCCATTTGTTTCATGAGTAGATTGAAACAAGGGTGGGATATCCCATTAGAAGATACTTTGATTGGCACTACTCTAGAAGAATTTCTAAGAGGAAGGAGGCTAAAGTATGTACATGTACAGTAAGTGAATAGCATCATTTACAGTATTGCACTAATTTTGAGATAGCCTCCTTTATATTACTTTTGAGTTTAGGCAAAGTATGATGTAAAGAAAGTGGAGCAATAGATAGATAGGTGTCAATGGTTAGATGGAATGATGGAAGTGAAGGAACGTTTCAGTCGGTGGTCTGAAATCTTATCCAAGACAACCAATAGTTTAGTTGAAATGTTTGAGGCAAAACAAGGAGGTTTGAATTTCTTCATCTTCATGAGATGCTTAGGTATTTAAAGAAAACTTCACAACACCTTTGTTGCACAGAAAACAAGCATTAATGAGTCATTTAATTGTCATTAATTAGATTTTTCAATGTAATTTTGTGTAAATGAGAGAAGAAAGTAATGATAGAGGAGAAAGAAATTGATACATTTTTGAATGACTATTATTTGCTGGATGCATGGTTTTGAGAACTTATGTTGACGTGCTGATGTCATCATTTTCTAACACACTATTTTGTCTTCAGAAATCCTATTAGAGTATGTAATATGTATTTCAAAATATCACTTCATCTGTGTAAAGATTTGCCATTTTTGGTGTTTTTCTGTCTTTTCTTTAAGTAATTGTGAATTTCTGTGTTTCAACAGTTGAAAGATTGATGGTCAACGTACGGTGGACATTAAATCGCAGTATTAAGGTAATTTTTTTTGAGCACACATGTGTTCATTCCCCCCCTCCCCTCTTGTGGCACTGTTGCACACACTTAAGCTTTACACTGAATCCACTGCACCCTTTCCCAGTTCTCTTCAAACTCACTATTACATAAAAGACTATTGCTCAAAAATCTGCGATGCTTCCCTTACCCCTGAACACTTGTTAGTTTTTCAAGCTCACGCTAATGTCACCTCCGACCCCCTGGCTGTCCTCCCCACCCCTGCACAAGTATTGTAATATTATTTTGTGTATCACATGGGTTTTTGGCCTTCCAATAACTAGCCATTTATATTTTTTACTAACCTTAGTTTTGTTTGATGAAAGTATGTTTTAGGTTTTGCACCTGCATACTCATGGCTGTACCTTTAATGCCATTTGCTCCATTGCTTTCATGTGCTTTTACATAAGCGGTTTATGTTCACCTCATTTGGGAACCGTTATGTATTTAGGGTACTCAAGTCTACCATTTTTTTCTGTTCATTTATAGATGTGAAGATGTTCTGAGTGTTTCAACATTGCATCTGTGGATTAGATTTAGTCAGTCTGTTTTCTTTTGTATTGATAAGCTCCAGTCATAGGATATCATGAAAAATCACAATGGAATTATATTTAAAATCTTTCATGTATGGAGACGTCAGATATTTTGTTACTTTTCAGTGTTTTTAACCTGTAATGGCAGTTTTTATCTTTTACCAGGCGGCCATTCATCTTAGTTTAGGCCTCTGACAGAGATGCATATTTTTTATCAGTGGACATTTATACAGCCCTATATCACTGTTGCTGTTGGGAGTATTCTAGATCCATGATTCTTTGTAAAGGTTGAGGGTAGTATTCTCACAAGTAACTTTATTCTTTCAGCAGTGAAGAACTCTATTGTATTTGGCATCAGCATTTGGAGTCTGTAGATTCCCGATTGGTTAGCCTGAAATGATGATTAGGAGTTTAGTACTATGTGAATGTGGCAGACTGTAGATTGGATGACTGCTAAATGAGACAAGGGAAACCATGTGCTGAGATCTGGTTGAATTGGTACACCTCTAGTCTTTTCAGTTTTGCCATATATCCAGTGGCATGACTGAAGAAAAGATTAAATTACAGTATTTTACAGGATATAATTAGTCATGTTGGTTTGCATTTTGTACATATTTGTTCATTTAAATTTCTTGCTTAAAATTTCCATTCCTGTAATTTACATATGATTGAGGGAGATGTCTTTAAAAACATGTATTTTAGCAGTTTTGATGTTGTAAGGGAACTTGTAAATTCATTTGGAAAATTCTTAACAGTGAATCATGTCAGTATTTTCAAGAGATTATTGATGCTAGAGTTACATTTATTGATCTGTAATATCTTTTGAAAGAGTTGCAATCTGCATAATATAGTACTGGTCGTGGTAGACTTACAAAACCCATCTTGATTTCTGAAATGATTTTGCCAGTGTACTCTTGGAAAAGTTTTGATCCCATTCGTAGCTGATGAATAAAGATATTGAATTTGAATGATTTTAAGATTGCTCTTGAGTTAGTGCTTGATGATTAAGGTGATTACTTCAGAATTAAGGGACGTATTATGTTTATTTTGATTACATATTTTGGAATTACCGTTGGTAAGTGTTGTTCTTGCTGTGGAATTTTGTAGATTAGTTTCAGTGATCACAGTATTTGGTTTTCACCATGATTGTAAGATATACTTAGGCTGATATCACCCTGTTCAGTTAAGGCATGTAATGTTCTGCTTAAGTACTAAACTCCTTGGCTCTAGTCCACACTTCCCTTACTCTCTTTTTGGTACAAAAATTATGAGGATTTTTTCAACTTTAGATGCTATGCAGGGAGCCTACCTTTTTCTGTGATTCTCTCATTTGTTTGCAGTAAATTTGTTTTAAGTACTAGAATTTTGAAACTTGAATTTGATTTTGGTGAGAGTACCACAAATGTTGTTTCCACTTTTGAGAATGGAAAGGCAAGCAAGTAAGAATATTATGAACCTTGACACAAAGTTCATGAAGGTGAAGAAGCATATTAAGAATGAAAATTTGTCATTGATATGGTTAATTGTGAAATCATCCCAAGCTCAGTGTCGGGACCTTTAGTTGTTTTGAGGTATTGGAAGATAAGGCTGTTAATGAGTTAATGTTCAAATTAATAATTCCATGATAAGGCACCAGAACATTATTCTGTGGAAGACAAAGAGGTAAAATGATAAGAATCTGTTAACTCAGAACTATAGTACAGTCAGAAACAGTTTGGAGAAATGCATCACAAAGAACACTGGCAAGGATGTACTATTTATAGGCCACTTAGGCACAAACAGTATATTCAAGGGTAGGATTGAGGAAATGGTGTGAGTGTAAGGAATTAAAACAAAAGTTTACAGATAATAACAGAAAACTCAAGTTCCCACACTGGATGTGAGAACCAAGATGGATGCTGTTTATGATGAGTTCATGGGCTGACTGTGATGCTTATGTGATGTATTGGGTAGATTTAACAATTTAGCCACCTTAATACTATTACAATGTTCTTTATGATGTATGATGTTGAATAGTTGTAAGAATTATATGTCTTTAGCTCTTTAATTTTGATATTATGGGGCAAAAAAGTATATTTTAAGAGCAATAAACATGCAGTATGTCAGAAAAGGTACAGTTGTGCGAGATTTTTTTTTCACATCTACACTTCACAAGACTTAAGGCAGAAATGGATTGGATTAGTTTCAGTTCTGGTTGTGATTATCTTGTAAATTTATGTAGGATGTAAAAGCTTGTGGATGGTGAAGGGTGCTGGTATCATCTTAAGGATTCCTGATATACTGAAAACTTAGACAACTTAGAATTTAATGCTTGCTGAGTTTTAAGCATACCTTCCTTATACACGTTTAACAATGTTGTCTATGAAATATGTTTTATACTTTATTGATTGGATAGTTGATAAAAGTTTTAGTGTTTTGTAATTTCGTCTGTGGTTGCTGTATGTACATAGAAAGTTCTCTGTACATTTTTAAGAATGTAGCTATGTAGCTCTGAAGTCCTTATCCCATTTGCTGTATAATGAAATTTTTGAGGGATGGTTTGTTTCCAAAGTTTTAAGTGATTTTGGAAAGAACAAAAGATGTTACTTTATTGTTCTTTCCAAAGTTATCTTTAGTTTTACACGTATATGACAAAAGATATGCACTGATGTAGTAAAAAAGCTATGCTAGTGAGTTACAAGTTACAGTCCAGCTATTTAAAAAAAAGAAAATTCAAAAATCTATTTCAATAAAAGAATCTTGGTGTCAGCCAGGACCATTCTAAATGCTCCTGGAGTCCAAAGCTAAACTGTTTTTAGTTGCAGGGAAATTAAGAATCCTGTGGAGTGAGTAGTGCTTTAATGAGACTGTACTCCTAGTGAT
>JAUUEG010116593.1:0-10826 GCA_032361445.1 Panulirus gracilis | reverse complement strand
TCCCAAGATTTAGAATTCAAATTTAAACTTTGAATTTAAAATCAAAATTGAATTTAAAACTAGAATCTGAGATTTACGCGCACATACATACATATACATTTCAACATATACATACATATACATACAGACATATACATATATACACATGTACATATTCATACTTGCTGCCTTCATCCATTTCCGTCGCCACCCCGCCACAGAATGGCTGTCATGTGTAAGGCATTGAAACTCCAGCAAGAGCTCACAGTGGTGTGCATGAATTTGAAAAAATCTTTTACCTGTATTCCACTTGTATGGTTTTGCTTTTTTGGCTATTGTTTGGCTCTGTTGCTCGATCTTGCAATTGTTTAATGACTGTTTTTAATCAACAGATCTCTTGACTAGCTTTCCTGCTTGAGCATGTAAAGATGTATAGTGATACTTTTTCATTGTACATTTATTATATATTTATCATTCTTGCTACTTGGCATGCATCTTGTCTTGTTCTGGTGCTTGACCATATTTGTGTTGTCCAGCCTTGCTGTTTCACCATACATCTGCCATATGTATGTATACATATGTTTCCCTACTGCAAGGTTGTAAATTTGCCATCAAGGCCTACTGGTAGGCCATCCCTCTGTTTTCTGGCTCTGCTATTTTGTTATGCTGTAAGTATGTGTGCTGTCTAGCTTTGCTATTTGGTTAGTGCATCTTTTTGGCATCATGTTAGCTAGTTAGATATCTGGTGTCTGGCAGTACTGCTTAGGAATGCCATCTCATTTGGCTATACTCCTGGCTATGCCCCTTTCACCAGATTCTAATTCCTCTTGATATACATCATTTCACCCTGTTTTTACATTCCTTTTAATAGAATATGATGTGTAGGTGTGTGCATTCCATTCAACCATCAAAAGGTTTAAAATGAGTCTGGACATCATGTGTATAACCAAAATTTTCATCAAACCCCAGACTTGAAAACCTGATATGAACTTCAGGCATAATTCTGGGAACCTGGCCTTTCAGTTTGTGTTTTGTAAGTTTTAGTGACCTCAGCTATTAAGAGTTTAGATATTGCTAACTGTCTTATAGATAAGATTTGTAACTATTGTTACTATCTTGCTGATAAGATTTGTAACTTTAGCAGAAAGATTTGGGAGAGAGTATTCCACAACACCTGCTGCTATTCAGTTGGCAACTAAAAACAACCTAAATCATTTCCAGTACCCCTTACAGACTATAAAACAACCTAAGCCAAATTCAGCATTCATTTTTGATATATTTTGCAGTAATATGCGACTGTCCTAAATTTGTCATATACTGTCAGTGAGTTATTTCATTTTTAATTATCTTAACATTAGTTTCACAAGAGATGTGTCTTTTGGTTAGGGCGTCCCTGACCTGCCGTTACTACAGCGGACCTGGCTATATGGGTGACACAAGTGCTGCTCCCACTGGGGCCGGTGGACGTGGTGGTGCCTCCCTCAGGAGCAATTCTTATGCCACTATCGCATCTTTCAAGAAGGTGCCCATCCTTGCACATGAGGTGAGGAGGTGTGGTACTAAATGACCTCATAACTTCAGTGAAGTAGTTCTCATATTAGGTCATTTTGTTGTCATATAATTTGGTTTACAATTATCTATTTTAGATGAAAAACCTGTTCTTATAGATATGCTTTTTCATATTTTTGGTTTCATGTTATTACAGCTGCAAATAATACTGTCTCTTGATGAACTTCTTGAGTCACTGCTAAGTTCAAAATATGCTTAAATAGATGTATGTATATTATAAAACTGTCACCAGCTGACTGAACATGACTTATGCCCCCCAACCTCTGACATGCTCACCTGCTGACAGAAAAAAAGGAAGGCCAAGGTAAAGATATTTTGTTTTACTTATGGCTCTTGCTCTAGCTTCACAAAACTATTGTATTTTGGTGTGTTTAATGCAGACATGCTTCCAGAAATGTACACATGTATCCACAGATGCACACTTAATCAGTAAATGTAAAATGAAGTAAGAGCAAAATTATCCCATGAAGCTCATTGCTTGTAAAAAGAATCATTAGGTTGACCACTCATTGATGCATCCCGTCTGTCACTTGGGTATCCAGTAATCCACTTTGATTAATGATCTTTCCTGATTCTTTAGAGTAAGCTAATAATTGCTAACTGATGTTCCATCAAATTTGAACAATATCGTTCATGTGTTAGTATTGGGTACTTAAGCGACAACTTTAGTTTAAACCAGTTCAAGAGGTCTGTTATCATACAGGGCATGAAATCTACTATGTACACATCCCAGCACTGTAGGTGGCACCTGTTTAACACTTACATACTTCTAACCAGTACTTTCCTTCAGGGACCAGTTTGGTTATTCTTTGGCACTTTTAATTCAGGACAGATATTATTTCTCAAATTCGTTTGATATTTTGAAAATTAAAACTCGATAGTTAATTTGCCAACTGACTTTGTAGATATTTTGGCTTTGATGGGTCAGACATTTTTCCCTTGTACCACTATTGTACTGAATTTACTTGAAATTTCACCCACCTCTGATGTATATAGAAGAAAGTGAGGGTTGTAATAAGGGGGGTCAGGGTCAAGATGTTAGTGGGTATAGCCCTCTCTTTTGGGGTTAGGTAATGATAGATTGGTTTGAATGTTTGAACTCAGCACTTACCAGCATTTCAAGCTGACAACAGATAAAACTTCTTGACAATCCCTGCAGACTTGGTGAAATTGAAATTTAACCTTAGAATTGGTATTTGCATGAATCAGGATATTTGTAAAGACTTTTCTTGTACAAGAAAATCAAATGGATCCTGTGAGCATACAGGATATCAAATAGTGTTGACATAACATTTGATTCATCCAGGCCAACTTTCTGGCAAACTATCCAGCTACATTTAAAGTTTTATGAATTTTGGCGAGGGATAAAAATTTTCTTTAAGTTTAGTTTGTTGAGTTTGTAGTTAGAAACTCGCACAAGCATTTAAAAGTGAGACTGTGAACTTTTTCACACAAATTCCAACCTTTTATAGAGGTTTTCATTAAGAAAATTTAGGACTCCAACGTTCACATAATAGGAAGTAACAATTATGTCGGAGGCAGGTGGAGCCCATGGTGTGCCATTGGGAGATAGAATCAAAAGTAGAAGCAGGGCAGTCCACTTGGAAGTAGAACCAAGATGCCAAATAGAGATATAAAACCAGAGCACCCTAATGGGTGGTTGAACCAATGAGAAAGGCGTTAGAAGGGAACTTTAGGAAAGAGATCCAGGGCAGTGCACTGAAAGGGAGAATGAAGGCACTCCATTTGAAGGTGTAGCCAAGACACGACATTGGGAGGTAGAACCTGGCAGCTGCACTGAGAGGTTGGATCAAGTTGCTTCACTGAGAAATAAAACCATTGGGCTTTTCGGTGATTTCAAGTTTGCCTTGAATGTCATTACCTTTGGCATTTTCAAGGCTACCATAACACAGTATGATTCAGAGTGCATTCATTAGTAACAGAATGTAGTATCCAATCAAAGATCATACAAAAGGAAAGAATTCATGAGCATTACTACAAATTGGAATAAACCGGTAAAATCTTAGCACCTTTCTGCTATGGCTAGTGGCTTGGCCTGATTTATTTCTTCTCTCTGACCAGATGTGATGCTTACGTAAAACATTAATTGAGGTTTTATCTGTATTGAACGAAAACCATTCAGCAATTATAAAAGAAAATTAAAGAAATTAAAAACAGATGAAGCCAGTGCTCTAAATGTGATAGTGATATACAAGTATTTCCCATGCAAAATCATTCCAATTATGGTAGAGTTCATTTAAATTTTTCTCATAATGATAATGTCCATACAACATTAGTCAAAGGATTCTGTTTATTATACATAATGTATCATTCAATACTCATTATGTAGGTATCATAGTTAGCAGTATCTAATATGGAAGAATAACATGAGCAAAGTTATTAGCGACAACAGAAAATGTGGATCATTTACCAAAATTTGATTGAGGCAATAGTTCCATTTGCATAGATTCTTACCTTTTGTGTGTTTATTAATTCAGCAGTATCCTAAGTGTACTGAATATTTCTGGAGCTACTGGTGTGAGTGTCTCACCATCTCATACACTCCATCTTAAGCCCTCTCTCTTGACTGTTAACTTTTTGTTTCTTTTAGTGCTTGATTTAGATGCATTTTATATCAGAAATATATAGCAATGTATCCCAATTATGGTAGAATTCAATTAGATTTTTTCTCATAATGATAATATCCATACCACATTAGTCAAAGGATTCTGTTTATTATACATAAAGTATCAGTTAATACTCATTATGTGGCATCATAGTTAGTAATATCTAACATGGAAGAATAACATGAGCAAAGTTATTAGCAACAACAGAAAATGTGGATCATTTACCAAAATTTGATTGAGGTAATAATTCCATTTGCATAGATTCTTACCTTTTGTGTGTTTACTAATTCAGTGGTATACTAAGTGTAGTGAATATTTCTGGAGCCCCTGGTGTGAGTGTCTCACCATCTCATACACTCCATCTTAACAAGCCCTCTCTTTTGACTGATAACTTTTTGTTTCTTTTAGTGCTTGATTTAGATGCATTCTTTATCAGAATTATATAGCAAAATACTTTACAAAATAAACAGTATAAGTGAGTCCATTTTTTTACTCTTTATCATCTTTGGTGATCATAGGCATTTTAAATATTTCCATTTGATAGATAATATTAATCACAATTTAGTAATCACAAATTTATATGGAATCATTTCCATTCTTTTGCATACTGCATACACTATTTTTCAATTTAATATCATAGTTTACATTTTGTGAACTCCAAAGAAAATGATGACAAACATTTAACAATAAATAACATGGTAAAACGGATAGTGGATCTGCCTTAAGGTGTAAACAGTCCACCACTTCATGCAAAAAGCTTATGAAAGAGACGAATGATTCAACATTTTCATGACACTATTAACCACAGATGTTAGTGCTAAGTGAAATCATGATGCCAGGCGCAGACACAGAACAACCGCAATTCTATATAATGTCTACTTTATTACGAAGATTAAGAGGAAAAAGAAAGAAAATCCTTCATCAAGGGAAATTCCTCCCATCCAAACAGCCACACACGACTAACCAAAAACGACATTTAAGTCTGTCACTACAGTAGGCCAGCTACCCAAGGCTGTACCTCATACCTACGATAATAATGTTCCTTCAGGATATGTTTGTCGAGGGAAGTTCCAAGTGACAAGGCTGCGCTCATGGAGTAAGATATAGAGCCAGCCTGGGGTTTAGAGCAGGAGCCCTGCTGCATGCACGTCTTTCTATTCAGATGCGATGTCAGTTTGCCTTAGGATTTCCTATGGACTCTGCATAACCATAAATTTTGCTCCAGCTTATTCAGAGGTACAGAAGTTGGAACGTAGCTTTACCGCACATCAGGGAACTGGAATCCCCCAGCAGGATTCATGCCCTGGAAATACTGTGTAACTTCTTACTGACAATATTGACCATAAGCGAACTATCGATGGATTTAACATCCTTCATGGTATTAACGCAATCACAACCGCGACATCAGGAGTAAAGTCAAGCGAAATCATTCCTAGTGCAACCATAAAAAGACATACTGTGGCTCTCGATGGTAAAATGAACATTGAATTCTACAGGGAGCCTGATACTTGCTGGCTTATTGGGCATAACATAGGAGCAACTTTCCAGCTTAATAACGAATGAGAATACAATGCACACGAAGCCTATTTTCGAAGACGCTCTGATCGTTACGTCTGTCTGTGCGGAAGACAAGATTCATAATAGTTTTTCCGCAAGACTCAATTCCAATACATATTTTGACGTAGCTCAATGATTTTCCAATATAATATTATTACCCTTTGTTTGTAAAAAAAAATAAACGCTTCCTGTAAGTAGAACAAGTTGAGTGTGTCTGTTTTATATCCAGTTTCGCCCAGTTTTGTTACTGTCTCGCAGAGTTTTGGTCCTTATTTCACCAAGGAGGACTGAGACCTACGTTGTACACAACATACCAACCAATGTAGTGACTATGACACGTACAATGTTGGAAGATAATGTCCTGTAAACCAAATGATGGCTGGCACTCACGGTTAGGTATAAACTGCTACATTAATCAATGTTCTGGATTCCATTTTTGGTCGATCATTTATCAGTAGACTCAGAGCCAAATCCAGGGCCAAATGTAGAGTCATATCTATGTGCTACGTATTTTTGGTTTTTTCCCCACCCTCTCACTTTATGGTGACTGTTTCATGTAGTGTCACAATCATCACTATCAGCACAGACAACAACAATGCTCCCAGTTGTGACCAACTACACAGAATGCGTGGGTAGGGTAATAGTGGAAATATATATATATATATATATATTTCATCTGTGTTATGCCTCGTTAAGCCCACTTTTTTATATCATTTAGGCATTGCTTTGTGCTGTAAAAGTGCTATTTTGCCCTGAATTTCATTCCCGTATCCAGAAAGAAAAGACAAAAGGATGGAGCGAAATGCGATACACCACCAATTATGTGAACGAAAGAACAGCCAGGATGTCCGGTTCCATAAAACCGCAAAATAAGTCAACTTTCCTAAGGGTCGATTTTGACAGACGTTTGGTTATGTTGTTGGGAGATGTTTCACATTGCAAAATCTATTCAAAAAGTTCTTGTTGCAGTCTTGTGTGGGTCAGGCCAACATCTCGTACATTAAGTGGACTTTACATGTGTAGACCAAGAGATCGCCACAAGTAGGTACGTCTGTAAAAATTCTTTGGAGCATTTTGTGTTGGAATTTCGATCTTCCTTTTTACCAAATGTTCATAAGGAAAAGTTTTGAAAATTCTCTCGTAACATCTAAGACCACATAATCCACAACACAAATATCAAGAATTCTGTTTCGGTAATGATCTGGATTCACCAGTGACGTACGGATGCACATTAATTTACAAAACACTCTTGCAAGGACTTCTTTGGAGGTGTAATAAATAGAAAACGAGCGTGTCAGACGATGCTAATTCAGATAATCACTTTAAGAGTTTCAAATGACAGGTACAAATGATTTTCTCTTTTTCACTCTCCTAGATTCATGCCCATCTGTATTGTGAAAACTTTACTAATTTCCATTTAGATTATAATTTTCTTTTTATGTACTGGTTCATTCACATCTGCTTCGTATTTTCTTCCATGATACTAATCAAAATTATGCTATCCAGCCTCTCCCTCATCCCCGTCACCACAACCCTTATCTCATTACTAAATTCCTCATCAACCTCACCTTTACCCTCATCATCATCATCATCATCATAACCGCTGCGGCAATCAACCTCTCCATGATTAGAGCCATCATCTCTCGCTCTCTCTCACCTGCCCGTAATTATAACGTTTACCTCATTCACTTTCTTATATTAGCGATATCAATCATCATTATTTTCCAGATCAATAGCGTTATGATTAACGTTATTATTAACAGTCTTATTAATAGAATGATTAACAGGAGAACTTGTGCTTCGTAAGGAACAGTTAGGAGTTTCATCATTACTGGGCAAGTTTTTCATTGCTAAGTCCACACACCAAAAAAACTAACTTTTTAGTGTTAAACAACTTGACAACCGGCGAAGGAGTCTGACAAATCATATAGAAGCTAACATCACATTAGTCGCCCTGCTCTCCTTGTGCATAGCTCTCAATGTACGTAATTTTGGGGGGTCTACATCTTTTCATGATCACATCGTGTACTGTCTTCAAAAAATTATGATGCATATACTCACTTTTTACTTCGAGAGTCATCACTATAGAGAGCAACTACCATAACCGTTGAGAAATACGCCTATCATTCACGCTTACCAACCGAAACGAAAGGAGTTGTAATATACATTTTGAAATCCACTGGACCCATCCGTGAAGATAATTAATTTGTTGGCTGTACATACATCCTCTCCGGCTCGTTAGCTAACGAGGTCACTGTAGGATGGACAAGGAGTTTGACAGGTAGCTGAGGGATACTAAGAGCAAGACTGAAGTCGCCAGTGAAAGACGTAAATCGTGAACTAACATACGATTCGACAGTGTTTAATACAGTCGTCTCACCATTGTTTCCTTACAGACTACTCGCTCTACGACCAGTGAATGGGATACATAGACGCCATCAGGAAATTACGGCAAGATCTATATTATCATCAACTGCCACAGGGGTCTTCATCCTACGCACGAAGGTTGTGTTAATAACAACACAAGAGTTGTAACAAGAGAACTGGCAACAGACACCTACTGGTCTCTCCCAGTCAGTCGAACTGCAGATGCACTGATACACTACCTGACGAAGGAAGACTAAAACTATATTTAATTCTTGATGAGGTACGGAGGAAGGACAACCCCCCACCTCTGACATTCTTCAGGAGACCCTGAAGAATGTCAGGAGGTAATGGGCTAGTCTGGCTGAGGAAGTTCGTGACAACACAGGTGGTCAAATGAAGCTTCGTTAATGGTGCAGATGATTTGGTTCGCTCATCTGGAGGTAAAGCAGTGAGTCGTTCAAAATGATGAACGAAGGATTAGGGGACACACTTTCCCACGCTGTTAAAGCGTAACGCTGAGCTGTGCACGTTAGCTTTATATACCTTCATATTTGCGATCTCTCATATAGTATCTGTGATTTTTTTTTCCACTTCCTTACGACCGCATTTACTCACAGATGGTTAACTAATATTCCCATTAAGCTCGAAGCTGTATTCAAGGAAATGTTTATTGTAAAAAGCATTGCGTGTCCGCTTGGGGACCCATTTCTAATTGAAAATATACCTTTAAATGATAATTAACTGATTAATGAGGTAAAATGCTGTGTTAGGTCGACAAGAAGTCTCATGCAGGTTCGTATGCTCAATAGCTTTCTTCCTCTGTCCTTGTCATTTTGAAACACAAGTTGTGCCAATCTAGATTTGCTATTTAGCGTGATGTTAGAAATATCTTTGTGAAGAAAATGGGTATTAAGGGGAAGTGGGAGACAACGTAAAGCATCATTTCACATCATAGCGTAACTTTCCCCACCACTTCTGAACACGTTATAACAAAGTCACATCTATGTCGAGACAGTATAAAGGATCGAGTAATCTTCTCTGTTATGTACAAGGTATTCAGAGCTAATTCGTGTGGAAATATTTTGGCCAATGACCTCAACTTTGGTCAATTCCAACTCTTCTCTGGAAATTACTTTTACTTTCACTTATTCAATTCTGTAACACACACACACACACACACACACACACACACTCACACACACACACACACACGTACACACACACATGATAAGATCAGACTGCAACTTCACTGGTCGAGAGATATATCGTTATGCACATAAGATTCATATCAACCTCTGACTTACATAACTGATCCTTTTATGGCCTTTTACAGGAAGTATTATCACTTGAGGTGTTTCGAAACCAAAGATTTTCAAAAGGGTTCGAGTCCCGTTAGGACAGTATTATGATGGAGGACTGTTTTTCCGAGTTTTTCCAATACTATTTTCCTGATACAAAGCAGATTAAAAAACAACACAAAATCGTCATCAAATTTGGTCACTAGGAACACGTCTCTCCTCATGATGGACTGTCAAAATGCACTCGTGCTTGTGCTGAATTTCTTTCATTCATTTTTACCAGTGGATTTTTCCTGTTTCCTCACAACTAAATGGATTTCCTTATTTCCTCTCATTTTGACCCAATGGATTTTCTTTTTTCCTTTCGTTTCTGCCAAAGTGATTTCCTCTTAATCTTGCGATTTTCGATTAAGTGATCTTCTTTCTACTATCGTCCTCTTGTGCTCAACGACTTCTTTTTTTTCATTATATTATCTTTTATAAAAGAACAAATCACTAATATGGACGATCCCTGCGTTTAATATCTCACTTACAGACATACAACCAATCTTGGAATTACGACAGAGTTTCAAAACCTGTGTTAGAAAATGTAACCCAATTCCTTCTCTCATACTTGCTGTGCATCACGAGTGATAGCACTTAGCTATCTCATTTGGAGATGACGTTTCAAAACAGATTACATGATCCTATACGAAAATAGAAAAAAAAAAAACAGATCGTATAGAATCAAAATGGTATTCCAGTCTAGCTTCCAATCAAGCTATAACATTTATAGCAGGTGCCTCTAGCCGAAGCTATTATTATTTATACGGCTATTATTATTAGCATAAACCTCGTTAGCTTTAGAGCGCACTGAAGTGTAATCCGTGTCTCGGTAATGCGTTACCGTATACAGACAAATATAATTTAGATTCTCGCGGGATCAAGACAATTCAAATACAACTTCTTCTTTTTTGAATTACATTCAGAGAATAATCTTTATTCATACTTTTAACAGGTTATACTTTTTGTCTTACTTTTTACACATCCATCCACTGTGCGAGTGACTGAAGGCACTGCTCTATCTATAAACGTTTCTCTTTATCTAAAATTCGATACTTGTTAACTCATATCAAACTATATAGTCTCGCCCATCACACCACCTAAACATGACAACCTATGGAATACGTTTTGGTCCGGAGAGTTTAATATTAAAAATTTCTAATGAAAAAAAATTTATGCATAAATAACATTCATACTACTGGTATTCAATTAGATACGAGGTGTCCTATACGCCAGGCAGTGCAACCCTTTGTTTACTAATCTTTATGGGGAAAATTTAATTACACGAATTTTGTAATGAAGATCAATTTACAGTTAACTAGGTAATTAGAGTTTAATTGTAGTTATTGGTTTATTTGTCAGTTGCCAATCCCGTGGAGCAGGCACT
>JAUUEG010116482.1:0-10829 GCA_032361445.1 Panulirus gracilis | reverse complement strand
AGTGAGTAACTTCTCAAAATTAACAAGCGTGTGACCTATCCTTCTCAAAAGCAATATAAAAGTGCCCTACCATCCTCAAAACTAAACTGAGTGACCTACCCTCCTACACAGTAGTGTAAAAGTGACCTTCCCTCTTCAAAAATATTGTAAGAGTGAACCATCCTTTTCAACAGTAACATGAGAATGATCTACCGTCCTCATCATTAAGGTGAGGGTGACTTACCCTCCTCAACAGTAATGTGAGAGTGACCTACCCTCCTCAACATTAATGGGAGAGAGACCTACCCTCCAGAGCAATAATCTGAGTATGACAAACCCACCTCAAAAGTAATATGAGAGTGACATATCCTCCACAACACTAATGTGCGAGTAATCTACCCTACTCAATAATAATGTGAGAGTGACGTACCTTCTCAGCAATAATTTGAGAGTGGCATGCCCTCCTCAGCAGTAATGTGAAAGTGACCTACCCTCCTCAACTGTAATGTGAGAGTAACCTACCCTCCTCAAAATCAACATGAGAGTGATCTTCGCTCCTCAGCAGTAATGTGAGAGTGAACTACCCTCCTCAACTATACTGTGAGAGTGAGCTACTCCCTTCAACAGTAATGTGAGAGTGACCTACCCACCGCAACATTAATGTGAGAGTGTAATATCATCCACAACAGTAGTGTAATAATAAAGTACCCTTCTCAACAGTAATGTGAGAGTGACCTACCCTCTTCAACAAGACTGTGAGAATGACCTACCCTCCTCATGATTAATGTGAGAGTGACCTACCCTCCTCAGCATTAATGTGAGAGTGACCAACCCTCCTCAACAGTAAAGTGAGAATGACCCACCCTCCTCAAAATTAATGTGAGAGAGAACTACCCTCCTAAAAGAAAGTGAGTGATCTACCCTCCTCAACAGCAATGTTAGAATGACCTACCCTCCTCATGATTAATGTGAGATAAACCTAACCTCTTCAACCATAAAATGAGAGTGACATACCCTCCTCAGCAGTAATATGAGAGTGACCTACCATCCTCAACAGTAACGTGGTAGTGACCTACCGTCCTCAAAAATTATATGACAGAGACCTACGCTCCACAACAGTAATATGACAGAGACCTACGCTCCTCAACAGTAATATGAGAGCGAACTATCCTCTTCAACAATACTGCGAGAGTGACCTACCCTCTTCAATAGTAATGTTAGACTAACCTACCATCCTGGACAATAATGTAATATTGAAGAACCCTCCTCTACAGTAATGTGAGAGTGACCTACCCGTTTTAGAAATATGGTGAGAGTGACCTGCCCTCCTCAACAGTAATGTAAGTGACCTACCTTTCTGAAGATTAATGTGAGAGTACCTACACTCTTCAACAGTAATATGAGAGTGACCTACCATCCTCAACAAAAATATGAGAGGGACCTGCACTCCTCGACAATGAATTGAGGGCGACCTACCCTCCTCAACAGCAATGTTAGAGTGCCCCACCCTCCTCAAAAGTGAAATGAAAGCGACCTATTCTCCTCAGCAGTAATGTGAGAGTGACCTACCCTCCTCAACATTAATGTGAGAGAAGACTGCCCTCCTCAGGAATAATGTGAGAGTCACTTACCTTCCTCAACAGCAATATGAGTGACCTACCCTCCTCAACAGTAAAGAGAGAGTGACCTACCGTACTCATCAATAATGTGAAAATGACATATCCTCCTCAACAGTAATATGAGAGTGACCTACCCTCCTCAACATTAATGTGAGAGTGACATACCCTCCTCAACAATATTGTGAGAGTGACCTACGCTCTTGAACAGTAATGTGAGAGTGACCTACGCTCTTGAACAGTAATGTGAGAGTGACCTACCATCCTCAAAATCGTGAGAGTGACCTACCCTCTTCAACAGTAATGTGAAAGTGACCTACCATCCTCGACACTAATGTGAGACTGATATAACCTCCTCAACATTAATGTGCGAGTGACCTACCCTCATCAAAATTAATGTGAAAGTGACCTACGCTCTTCAACAGTAATGCTTGAGTGACCTACCCTCATCAAAATTAATGTGAAAGTGACCTACGCTCTTCACCGGTAATGCTTGAGTGACCTACCAAATTCAACATTAAAGTGAGAGTGACCTACCCTCTTCAGCATTAATGTGATAGTGAACTACCCTCTTTAACATTAATGTAAGAGTGTCCTTCCCTCTTCAACAAAAATATGAGTGACCTACACGCCTCAACAATGAAATCAGTTATCTACCCTCCTCAAAAGTAATGTAAGAGCAACTTACCCTCCTCACCATTAACAGGAGAGAAACCTACCTTCCTCAGCAATAATGTGAGTGACCTACCCTCCTCAGCAATAATGTGAGAGTGACATACCCACCTCAACAGTGATGTAAGAGTGACCTACTCTCCTTAACATTTATGTGAGAGAAAATTGCCCTCCTCGGGAATAATGTGAGAGAGACATACCCTCCTCAACAGTAATGTAAAAGTGACCTATCCGACTCAACGGTAATATGAGAGGGACCTACCCTCATTAAACGCAATATGAGAGTAACCTACCCTCCTCAACAGTAATATGAGAGTGACCTACGCTGCTTAAAGTAATGTGAGAGTGAGCTACCCTCTTCAAGAATAGTGTCAGAGTGACCTACCCTCTTCAAGAATAGTGTCAGAGTGACCTACCCTCTTCAACAGTAATGTGGGAGTCACCTACCCTCCTCAACATGAATATGAGACTGACCTACCCTCCTGAACAGTAATGTAATAGTGAGCTACACTCCTCAACAGTAATAGAACAGTGACCAACTCTCTTCAAACATACTGTGGGAGTGACCTACCCTCCTCAACAGGATGTGAGAGTAACCTACCTTCCTCAACAATGAAGTGAGAGTGACATACTCACCTCAAATGTCATGTAAGAGTGACCTACTCTCCTCAACATTAATGTGAGAGTGGCCTACCCTACTCAAAAGTGAAATGAGAATGACCTAACCTCTTCACTAGCAATGTAAGAGTGGCCTACCCTCCTCAACAGTAATGTGAAAGTGACCCACCCTCTTCAACAATACTGTGAGAGTGATCTACCCTCCTCTGTATTAATGTAAGTGACCTGCCTTCCTCAACATTAACGAGCGATTTACGTATCCTCTTCAAAAGCAATATGAAAGTGACCTACCCTCCTCAAAAGTAAAGTGAGACTGACCTAAGCTCCTAAACAGTAACGCAAGAGTGACCTTCCTCTTCAGAAATACTGTGAGTGACCTATCCTCCTCAACAGCAATGTAAGAGTGACCTACCGTCCTCAAAATTTTGGTGAGGGTGACCTACCCTCCTCAACAGTAATGTAAGAGTGACCTACCCTCCTCAACATTAATGGGAGAGAGACATACTCTCCTCAGCAATAATCTGACCTACCCTCCTCAAAAGGAATATGAGAGTGACCTACCCTCCTCAAAAGTAATATCAGAGTGACATACCCTCCTGAACACTAATGTGAGAGTGACCTACCCTCCTCAACAATAATGAGAGAGTGAAGTGCCCTTCTCAACAATAATGTGAGAGTGAACTACACTCCTCAACAGTAATATGAGAGTGACCTACGCTCCTCAACAGTAATGTGAGAGTGAACTACCCCCTTCAAGAATACCTTGAGAGTAACCTACCCTCCTGAATAGCAATATGAGATCAGCCTACCCTCCCAACCATAATGGGATATCTACCCTCCTCAGCAATAATGTGAGATTGACCTACCCTCCTCAACATTGATGTGAGTGACCTACTCTCCTCAACAATAATGTGAGAGTGAAGAACCCTTCTCAACAATAATGTTAGAGTGACATACCCTCCTCAGCAGTAATGTGAGAGTGACCTACTCTCCTCAACAATAAGGTGAGAGTGAAGTACCCTTCTCAACAATAATGTGAGAGACATACCCTCATCAGCAGTAATGTGAGAATGACCTACCCTCCACAAGAGTAATGCGAGAGTGACCTAATCTCCTCGACATCAATATGAGAGTGGCCTCCACTCTTCAACAGCAATGTGAAAGTGACCTACCCTCCTCAACAGTAATGTGAGAGTGCCTTACCCTCCTCAACAGTAATGTGAGAGTGACCTATCCTCCTCAACATTGATGTGAGAGAGACCTACCCTCCTCAACAATAACGTGAGAGTGACCTATCCTCCTCAAACTTAATGTAGCAGTGACCTACCCTCCTCAACAGTAGTGTCAGAGTGATCTACCCTATTCAACAGTAAATGTGAGAGTGACCTACCTTCCTTAAAATAATTTGAGAGTGACACACCCTCACGAAAGAAATGTAAGAGTGACCTACCCTTCTCAACAGTAATGTGAGAGTGACCTTCCCTCCTCAACAGCAATATTAGAATAACCTACCTTCTTCATAAGTAAAAAGAGTGACCTACCCTCCTCATTATTAATGTGAGAGTGACCTAACTTCTTCAACAATATTGTGAAAATGACCTACCATCTTCAACAGTAATGTGAGAGTGACTTACCCTCCTCAACAATGATGCGAAAATGACCTACTTTCCAAGCCATTTAGGCCAGAGTAACCTATCCTTCTCCACAATATTATAAGAGTGATCTACCCTCCTCAAACGTTAAATGACAGTGACCTACCCTTCTCAACAATAAAGTGGGAATGACCTACCCTCCTCTACAGTATTCTGAAAGCGACCTGCCCTCCTCAACATTAATGGAAGAGAGACCTAACCTCTTCAAAAGTAATATGAGAATGACCTAACCTCCTCAACATTATTGTGAGATTGACCTACCATCCTCAACGGTAATGTAATAGTGAAGTACCCTCCTCAATGGTAATGTAAGAGTGACCTATCCTCCTGAACAGTAATGTAAGAGTGTCCAACGCTCCTCAGAAGTAAAATGAGAGTCATCTACCCTCCTCCAGAGAAATGTGAGAATAACCTACCCTCCTCAACATTAATGTGAGAGAGAACTGCCCTCCTCAGCAATAATGCAAGAGTGACGCACCCTCCTCAAGAGCAATATGAGTGACCTACTCTCCTCAACATTAATGTGAGAGTGACCTAACTTCTTTAACAATATTGTGAAAATGACTTACTATCTTCAACAGTAATGTAAGAGTGATTTACCCTCCTCAACAATAATGAGAAAATGACCTACTTTCCTAAACACTTAGGCCAGAATAACCTATCCTTTTCCACAATATCATAAGAGCGATTGACCCTCCTCAAACGTTAAATGACAGTGACCCACCCTCCTCAACAATAAAGTGGGAATGACCTACCCTCCTCTACAGCATTTTGAAAGTGATCTGCCCTCCTCACCATTACTGGGAGAGAGACCTAACCTCTTCAAAAGTAATATGAGTGTCACCTACCCTGCTCAACAGTTATGTAATAATGAAGTACCCTTTTCAACAGTATTCTAAGAGTGACCTACCCTCTTAAACAATACTGTGTGAGTGACTTGCCCTCCTCAAGAGTAATGTGAGTGACCTACTCTTCTCAACATTAACATGAGAGTGACCTACACTCTTCAACAGTAATGTGAGGTGACCTTACCCTCCTCAACATTAATGTGATAGTGACCTACCCTCCTCAACAGTAATGTGAGAGTGACCTATCCTCCTCAACATTAATGTGAGAGAGACCTACCCTCCTCAACAATAATGTGAGAGTGACCTACCCTCCTCAACATCAATGTAAGAGTGACCTACCCTCAACAGTAATGTCAGAATAATGTACCCTCCTCAACAGTAATGTCAGAGTGACCTACCCTCCTCAACAATAATTTGAGAATTACATACCCTCACGAAAGTAATGTAAGAGTGACCTACCCTCCTCAACATCACTGTAAGAATGACCTACCATCTTCAACAGTAATGTGGGAGTGACCTACCCTCCTCAACAATAAGGTGAGAGTGACGTACCATTTTCAACAGTAATGTGAGTGACCTACTCTCCTCAACATTAACATGAGAGTGACCTACCATCTTCAACAGTAATATGGGAGTGACCGACCCTCTGCAACAATAATGTGAGAGTGACCACCTTTCCTCAACATTTAAGTAAGAGTTACCTACTTTCCTTAACAGTAATATAAGAGTGACCCACACTCCTCAACAGTTATGTGACAGAGATCTACCCGCCTGAACAATACAGTGAGTGACCTACCCTCCTCTACAGTACTGTGAGATTGACCTAACCTTCTCAACATGAATGGGAGAGAGACCTAACCTCTTCAACAGTAATGTGAGAGTGACCTACCCTCCTCAACATTAATGTGAGATTGACCTACCCTCCTCAACAGTAATGTAAGTGTCCTACGCTCCTCAGAAGTAAAATGAGAGTGACCTACCCTCTTGCAGAGTAATGTGAGAGTAACCTACCCTCCTCAACATTAATGTGTGAGACTTACCCTCATAAACAGTAATATGAGGGTGAGCTACCCTCTTCAACAATACTTTGAGAGTGACCTATCCTCTTCAACATTAATGTGATAATGACCTACGCTCTTGAACAGTAGTTTGAGAGTGATCCCCCCCGCATCATCATTAATGTGATAGTGACCTACCCTCCTCAACATTAATATGAGAGTGACTTACCCTCAATAATAATGTGAGTGACACCCTCCTCAACAGTAATGTAAGAGTGCCTTACCCTCAGCAACAATAATGTGAGAGTGCTTTACCCATCTCAAAAGTAAAAAGAGAGTGACCTCCCCTCCTCAACAGTAATATGAGATTGACCTACCCTCCTAAACAAAAATAAGAGAGAGAGCTTCCCTCCTCAGCAATAATATGAGAGTGACGTACCCTCCTCAAAAGCAATATGAGTGACCTACCATCCACAACAACTTAGTGAGAGTGACTTACCTTCCTCAACAATAACATGAATGTGACATATCCTCCTGAAGAGTAATGTGATATTGACCTACCCTCCTCAAAAGTAATGTAAGAGTGACCTATCCTCCTCAACAGCAATGTGAGAGAAACTTACCCTCCTCAAAAGTAATGCGGGAGTGACCTACCCTACTCAACAATAATATGAGAGTGACATACCCTACTCAAAAGTAAAATAAGAGTAACTTACCTTCCTCAACAGTAATGTGATAGTAACCTACGCTCCTCGTGAATGATGTGAGTGAACTACTCTCTTCAACAATACTATGATAGTGATCTACCCTCCTCAACAGTAATGTTATAGTGACCTACACTCCTCAAAATTAATGTGAGAGTGACCTATACTCTTCAACAGTAATGTTAGAGTGGCCTAACCTCCTCAACAGTAATGTGAGAGTGACTTATCTCATAGATAGTAGTATGAAAGTGACCTACCCTCTTCAACAATACTTTGAGAGTGACCTATCCTCTTCAACAATAATGTAATAGTGAGCTACACTCCTCAACAGTAATGTGAGAATGACCTACCCTCTTTCAAAATACTGTGAGAGTGACCTACCTTCCTCAACAGCAATGCGAAACTGACCTACCCTCCTCACCAGTAATGTAAGAGTAACCTACGCTCCTCAAAAGGATGTAAGAGTGACCTACTCTCCTCAACGTTAGCGAGCTACCCACCTTCTTCAAAAGTAAAGTGAGAGTGGCCTACCATCCTAAAAAGTAATGTGAGAGTGGTCTACCCTCCTCAGTAATGTGAAAATGACCTACCCTCTTCAATATTAATGTGAGAGAGAACTGCACATAAAAGTGACCTACCCTCCTCAATAATGTGAAGATGACCTACCCTCCTAAGCAATTAAGTGAGAGTGACCTACCCTTTTCAACAGTAAGGTGAGAGTGATCTACCCTCTGCAACAGTAATGTGAGATTGACCTATCCTCTTCAACTGTAATGTAAGAGTGACCTACCCTCCTCAACATTAAGGTGAGAGTGACCTACCCTCCTCAAACTAATATGATAGTGACTTACCCTCCTCAACAGTAATATAAGAGTGACCTGCCCTCCTCAGCAATGTGAGATTGACCTACATCCCTCAACAACAATATGAGTGACTTACCTTCTTCAATAGTAATGTGAGAGTGACCTACCCTCCTCAACAATAATGTCAGAGTGGTATGTCCTCCACAACAGTAATGTGAGAGTGACCTACCCTCCACAATTTTAATGTTAGAGTGACCTGCCCTCCTCAGCATTATCATGAGTGACCTACCTTCCTCAACATTAATGTGACAGTGACTTACCCCCTTCGAGAGTATGTGCCACCTACCCTTCTCACCATTAATATGAGAGTGACCTACCCTACTCAATAATAATGTGAGAGTGACCTACCCTCTTCTACAATTATGTGAGAGTGACTTCTCCTCCTCAACAGTAATGTGAGAGTGACATGCCCTCCTCAACAGTAATGTGAGTGACATAACCTCCTTAACAGTAATGTAAGAGTGACCTCCCCCCCTCATCCGTAATATGTGAATGCCCTATCATGCTCAAAAAGCAAATGAGAGTGACCTACCCTCCTCAACAGTAACATGAGTGACCTACCCTCCTCAACAGTAACATGAGAGTGACCTACCCTTCTCAGTGTTACTCCGAGAGTGACCTACCCTCCTCAACATTACTCTGAGAGAGAACTTCCCCTTCTCAGCAAAATTGTAAGAGTAACCTATCCTCCTCAACAGCAATATGAGTGACCTACCATCCTCAACAGTCATGTGAGAGAGACCTACTCTCCTCAACAATAATGTGAAAGTGATATATCCTCCTGAACGGTAGTGTGTGAGCAACCTAACCCCCTCAACATTAATGTGAAGGTGACCTCCCCTCATCAAAAATAATGTGAGAGTGACCTACCCTCCTCAAAAGTAATGTATGAGTGACCTACCCTCCTCAGCAGTAATTTGAGAGAGACTTACCCTCCTCAACAGTAATGTGAGAGTGACCTACCACCTCAACAGCGATGTGAAATTGACCTACTCTCCTCAACAATAATGTGAGAGTGACTTACCCCCTTCAACGGGAATGTGAGAATGACCTACTCTCGTCAATTATGATATGAGAGTTGCCTACCCCCTCAACACTAATGTGAGAGTGACCTACGCTCCTCAACATTAATATAACAGTGACATACACTATCTAACAATAATGTGAGAATGACCTAGCCTCCTCAGCAGTAATGTGAGAGTGACTTACCCTCTTCAACAACACCGTAAGAGTGACCTATCCTCTTCAAAAGCAGTGTAATAGTAAGCCACACGCCTAAACAGTAATGTGAGAGTGACCTACCCTCATAAACAACGATAAGAGAGTAACCTATCCTCCTGAACAATAATGTGAGAATAACCTACCCTCCACAACTTTAATATGAGAGTGACCTACCCTCAACAACGTTTATGTGAGAGTAACCTACGGTCTTCGACATAGTTTGAGAGTGACCTACCCTCCTCGTCAGTAATGTGAGATTCATGTACCCTCCTCAACATTAATGTGAGAGTGACCTACCCTTCTCAAGAATAATGTGAGGGTGACCTATCCTTCTCAAATGAATTTGAGAGTGGCCTACCCAACTCAACAATAATGTGAGAGTGACCTTCCCTCTTCAACATTAATGTGAAAGAGACTTACCCTACTCAACAGTAATGTGAGAGTGACCTACCTTCCTCAATAGCAATATGATATTGATGGTCCTTCCTCAACAATAATGTGAGTGACCTACCCTCCTCAGCAGTAATGTAAAAGTGACATACCCTCTTCAAAGGTAATGGGAGAGTGACCTACCCTCCTCAAAAGTAATATGAGAGCAACCTACCCTCCTCAATAGTAATGGGAGAGTGACCTACGCTCCTCAACAGTTATGTGAGAGTCAATTACCCTCTTCAACAATATTGTGAGAGTGACCTACACTCTTCATCAGTAATGGGATAATGACCTACCTTCCTCAACATTAATGTGAGAGTGACCTACATTCTTCAACAGTCATGTGAGAGTGACCTAACTTCCTCAACAGGTAAGTGAGAGTGACTTAGCCTCATAAACAGGAATATGAGAGTGACCTACCCACTTCAACAATTTTCTGAGAGTGACCTATCCTCTGCAACAGTAATGTAATAATGAGTTACACTCATCATTATTCTGAGAGTTACCTACCCTCTTTTAGAAATATTGTGAGAATGACCTACACTCCTCAACAGCAATATGAGAGTGACATTTCCTTCTCTACAATAATGTAGGAGTTACATAATCCTCCTGAACAGTAATGTAACACTGACTTAGCCTCCTCAACAGTAATGAGAGAGTGGCCAACCGTACTCAAAAGTAATATGAGAATGACCTTTCCTCCTCAACAGTAATGTGAGAGTGACCTGCACTCCTCTACAGTAATATGAGATTGGCCTACCATCTTCAACAATACTGTGTGAGTGACCTACCCTCCTCAAAAGAATGTGAGAGTGACCTACCATCCTCAACATTAACGAACGAATGACCTATCCTCCCCTAAATCAATATGAGAGTGATAGTCCCTCCTTAAAAGAAAAGTAAGAGTGACCTACGTTTCAAAAAATAATGTGAGAGTGATCTACCCTCTTCATCAGTTATGTGAGAGTGACCAATCCTCTTTAACTGTAATGTGAGAGTGACCTACCCTCCTAAAGAGTAAAATGAGAATGACCTACCCTTCTCAACAAAAAAGTGAGATTGACCTACCCTTCTCAACAGTAATGTGAGAATGACCTACCCTCCTCACCATTGATAGGAGAGTGACCTACCCTCCTCTGCAACAATCTGAGAGTAACCTATCCTTCTTAACAGTAATGTGAGAGTGACCTACCCTCCTCAGTAGTAATTTGAGAGTGACCTACCTT
>JAUUEG010116371.1:0-10830 GCA_032361445.1 Panulirus gracilis | reverse complement strand
AACCATTCTTCCCCTTTATCCTTTAGCCTTGTTTCATTCAGGGCCAGAATATCCAGGTTTCTTTCCTCAAACATATTACCTATCTCTCCTCTCTTCTCATCTTGGTTACATCCAAACACATTCAGACATCCAGTCTGAGCCTTCAAGGAGGGTGAGCACTCTTAGTCTGGCTCCTTCTTGCTTCCTCTTTTAGTAACTGAAATACAAGAAGAGAAGGTTTCCTGCACCCCACTCCCACCCTCTTTGTTTGCTTTCTTCAACATGCAGGGAATATGAAAGTAAAATTCTTTCTCCCCTCCTCAACATGATATAAACAATACTACAATAGTTATTGTTTCTAACAAAATTTTCATTGGTTGGTGTTTTACTTGGGGAGAAAGGGTGGGAGCTTTCATGTATACATCTTTTCTATGATGATGCATACGGGTGGGTGAGGGAGTTGAGATATTTTCCATCTACAGCAGGAAAATGCTGGTGATATATGTGGATAATTGGTGAAATAAAAAATTACATGGTAATTTGAATGATGGTAGGAACTGTTAAATCATCTATCAATGATACCAACAGTGAACTGTGGAACATATGTTGAAGATTATACCAGGTAATGGGTTAAATAAAAACTTTAATTACCTTTCCCTTATTGTTACAGTCCACAAAAGCATTTCTTATATAAAACCTCTTTACCCATCTTCTGGTTGTTATTCTAAACCTTATCTGGTTAGATATTCCTGATATATACATTTTGTTTGAAATTCTAGGTTGCTGACCTTGGTTACAATCATGGGCTTTTTATCTGAATTTTTAGATCTTTCCACTCCCATTAATTTATCCTTGCAAGATACAGACAAGAAATGTCATTCAGTGGCCACTTTACACTCTACTCACCCACCTTGTTTGTGCAAAATAGGTCTGGGAAACTGAATGACCCAAAAATCTTAGCAAACAAGGCAGTGCTGTCTCTGTTGTTGATGTCATTGCTATAATGTCTGTACATAATCAACTATTTGTACATTACAGAAATCTTACACTCACAAGGCCCTGTCTCTTGCACCATAAAAGAAGACTTTTAATTCTTTGTACGTTGCCAGCTTTCAAAGTCTACTTGCTTAAACCATTACACCCCTCTACTATTGTTACTAAACCAGTACTTTTTACATCCTTCTAAACCATCCCCTTTCTCACTTATGATTATGGCTTCTGGTAACTTTGGTACTGCACCTCTTGAAAAGCTGTTCACTATTATCATTATCCAGCAGATATAGAAATTTAAATGTTATCAGGTCATCCATCATCCTTCTCTCCACTAAGGTGGACAGTTGTGTAGCCTTCAACCTTAAATTGTAGCTAAGCTCTCTTAACCCAGGACAGTGACTAGAACTGAGTGGCATAACCCAGTTTCTGTGTGTTATGAATAGCTTGTCAAAACATTTCCTTATCCATATAAATGAATGCAGACAATAAACTTCTCTCAATTTTCCTAATGTGAAGCCAGGGTAATTTTTTAGTACAACTTCAATCATTAGACTTCTTTCACACATCAAACCCTGTAGCTCATTTTCCTTCTAACTGTCGTCGTATCAGGACTTTCTTTTGCTATGTCCCATCCTTGTTACCTTACATGTAAAGTACTTGGACTGTATCTCATCACACCAACTTTGGAGTTTGTCCAAGTCCTCCTATAAGCTGATGCAATTGTTTTCATTACTTACTTTTCTCATGACCATGGCATCATCCACTAACATGTTTAGGTAAAGTCTAACCCTCATAAATTATTTACATCCACAATTAACGACAATGGGCCTAAAAATGAGCACTGCAGTGATCCAACTGTAACCTTAGCCCATTTTGAGCATGTTACTCAATTCTTTTTTTCCCACATAGGCACTCCTCAATTTGAAGAAAACTAACTCTTATTCCTATCTGTAACTTTAACTTCTTAATCAGCCTCGAATGGGGGAAGGCATCAAAGGCTTTCTAGCAGTTTAGGAACACAAAGTCTTATAGTCCATCCCTTTGGTCTACGACTGAGTTTACTTTGTCATAAAAGTCTCCCAGGTTTGTGAGGCAAGATCTCTTTTAGCTGTAGCCATGTTGTCTCCCAGTTAGGAAATTTCTTCATTATAAGTAGTCATTTATTAGCTTTCTAATTATCTATTCCAGAGATAATCACTGAAACAGGCCTGTGGTTCAGTGCCATTTCCTAATCACCTCTCATTACCCTTAAACTGCTATATCGTCATTTGATGATGCACAGTTTACTGTTGCTATTGTCAACTGACTATTTAATGGATCCTGCCATCTTTTGAGTCCCAAGCTAATGTCCAATTCCAACAAATATCTATAAATGTCACCTGGACTCTCCCACCATAGTTGGAAAAAATATCACATGCTCAGTCACCCTAATATATCCCATTCCAAAACCTTTTCATAAATTCATCAGGAGTCAGTTGTCATCAAGGAGAATCTAATAAAGGCTAAGGGATTCAGAGGAAAAATTTGTTTAGGATGATGTCAGGATACGTAAGGAACTTAATAACAAGTTCAACAATATTTCACAGTGGAAGACACTTTAGCCCCAACACCAGTGAGATGGAATGAGGAGGAGGTTAGGAAATCTTTGAGATATCTAAAAGAGATATTAACAGAATACTAAAAGGACTTGACTAATAAAAGGCTTATCGCCCTCATGGAATTTCAAGTGAAGTGACAAACATGTGCATATATGCTAGATATACTACTTGAATTACTATTCAAGATGTCACTGGAGAGAGGCAAAGTATCAAGGGAGTGGAAAAAAGCAAATGTAATACCTATATGTAGAAAAACAAGACTGGGAACAATTGGTAAATTACACACCAATTTCACTTACAAATGTGGTGTGTAAGCCTCTGGCAAAGATTATTAGAAAGCAAGTGGATCACTTTCTATGAAGAAAAATTTCCAATGTGATAGATAGCACTGTTTTAGAGAATGGACTACCATCCTGATAGAGGAGTGTTAAAGTGGTGCCTGGAACCATCTTACACTCTCCATGTTAGAATCACTGGTCTTATTTTCAGTTCCATCAAAACTGAACTTCCAGGCTAGTCCTGCCATATACCTCACTTATTTTCTTTGCACAAGTTCTCTTGCAATCTCCTAAATGCACAATCACTTTTATATGTAATGATATAGTTCAACCTTATGGCCCCTAGTCCCAGGCATCATGGAATGCAAAAACCTCCAGGCTCACACATGACTCTACCGTCAATAAGAAAGAGGGCTCAGACAGTAGTAGTACCAGCCCCTCCCATAACCTTTCCCATTCTGATAAAACTGCCTCTTTTTCTATCCATCATACCAACATTTGTGGTCTCTAATAATGTTTATTCTACTGAAAACCATTTGTCTATTAGCTCTCTTAAAATCTTACTTTTCTTTGACACCCAATCATCTAATGATGTTCTCACTCTAAGCTATCTCACACCCAACTATAATCTCCAATTACCTTTCCAGTTCAAAGGGGGTGTCTGTGCTTATTCCAATGTCAACAAACCTGTTGCATGCCTCAAGGACCTTAAGTCCCCAAACCTATGTTATCTGGCTCAAGATCTGTCTCCAAACCACCATGCTCTTCCTTTGTCTCACCTACCACTCTCCTAATTCTACAAATCTTATATCTTTCTTTGACAATTGAAACTCATATCATAAGGATGCAATATTTTCACATCTGCAAGTCGTGATTATCTTTCTTGTGTATTCCAACATTCATCAAAGGGAATGGTTAAATTATTCTCATCTAGATGGGGGGGAATTGAACCCCTTTACATTCTCCATTCTCACTGCTTTACAGTAAATCATCCCCCACCTCACCCATATTTTGGACTGTTATGACCATTCTTTTAATATTCTGAATCTTTTCCACCTCTAATCTTTCAAGATGTAGCCACACAGTCATGTGCCCAATTGGTTCATCTGACCACAATCTCATAAATGTGTTCATTTCAACAGCACCTGCCCCTCCATTAGCCCCTCCTAAATGTAAATATTAGCACCTCAACAAAACTGACCAGAATAAATTGCATATATTCTTTTCTGACTTGGGTAAATTATAGTTTCTTATGTAGTGATGCTTCTGTTTCTGCCAAATGCATACTAGAGGTTATTGTTGTGGGAATGGAAGCACTTATTCCCTCTTCTTCCAATCCTTGGTTAAACCATTCTTGTTTCGAGGCCATCCAGTTAAGGGATCATGCATATTGGGCTTGGAAAAACTCTCCTTAATCTGACTCCCATTCAGCATTTATCACTGCCAATAATCATTACAAGTATGATATCCATGAGGCAATGCATTCCTTTATTCAAAGGAGTGCAATAACCTCTCCTCTTCATCAACTCATACTTCTCTCAGGTCTTTAACTAATGGCATTGTTAACAACTTGTGTCGCTCCACCTTTCCTTCAACTTTGTTCTGATGGTACTATAGCTGTCTCTCCTATAAAGCAGCTCTCTTTGGTTCTTGTTTCTCCTCTGACTCTACATTTGATGACTAACATTCCTTCTCCCCCTGATGTTCCTTTTATTAATCTTATGCCTCATCACTTAATCTCTTTGAACTGTCTGAAAAGTGCTCCTCTCTCTGGACACAGACAAGGCCTATAGTTCTGATGGCATCCATCCCCTTGAACTTAAAGAATGCACCTCTGAACTTGCCCCTGTACTTGCTTGTCTATTCAATTTGTTTAAAAGCAAAAAAAAATTTCTTCTTGGAAGCATGTTTTGATACATCCCATCCCTAAATAGGGTGACCATTCTAACTATAGTGTGCTGCCCTGACATCCATCATTTCCAAAGTCTCTGAATCCCTCTTCAACTCCCTTCTCTTCAGACATCTTGAATCTCAGTTTCCTTTTTGCTCATTGATAAGGGTTCCATTTGGCAAAATCCACGAGTAATTCTTTCCTATCTTACTTATGTCTGGTCATCACCCATGAAAGATTTTGGGGAATGTTACGGAGTTGCTCTCGATATATCTAAAGCTTTTAACACAGTATAGCTTTGCTCCCTTCCTCTCTGGCTGATCTATCTCAGTGGTTGTTCATGGATTAGCCTTCCCCCTTTCTCATCAACATTGGAGTCAAGGTTCTGTCCTGTCTTCTACACCTTTTTGCCATTTTATCAACAATTTCCTTTCTTCTACAAATAACAAAATGTACTTATACAATGATGACTCAACATATCCATATCCTTCAATTCTGCCCCTTCTTCTCTCACTCGATCTGCACCTTAACTCAACACAACTTCCTGAGTAAACAGAGACTTGAACAGGATTTATCAGTGGGGTAGATAAAACCAGGTTTTGTTTAATGCCTCCATGACCCAATTTCTTCCCATCTCACTATCAAAATTTCCTACAACTCTCCTCTCTCCTTTGACGGTTCTGTAAATCCATCTCTTATTGAACATACTTGTTGAAACCTCACATCATGGAAATAGCTAACTCTGCCTCTAAGAACCAAGGAGTTCTGTTTAAGTATCAAAATTTCTTGTCTTTTGAACAGCTGCTCCATTTATAAAGGACTGATCCATCCTTGTATGGAGTACTGCTCTCACATCTGGGGTGCTCCTAGTTCTCCAACCTTACTCGACTGATGCACTAGCCCAGTGCTGTAATGCTGGTTTACTTTACCCTTTTATAGGTATTACTTTGGGTTTTGCTCTCGAGATCTGGCTGCCTGTGTGCCCTCAACTTGCTAAACCACACAATACTCACCAAGCTGTAATGACACATGTTATATGTGTGGCCAATATCACTTCAAGAGTAGGCTGTTTTGATAAATGTTTCTTTCCCTACACCTCAAAGCTTTGCAACACACTACCATCACATGTCTTTCCCAGTGACTGACACTGTGATTGGGCAATTTTTAAAGATATGCTTTTCACTCCCTCCAAAATGTGGAAACAGATTCTCTTATCTGTGTTTTTTTCCTTTCATTAACCCCTTCATTAAGGCCCAGCCTTCATGTGGACTTTTGTCTATGACTGGAAACTCCAACATAAAAGAAAAAAATGTGTAACTCAAAGGGTGCCATGACAGAGAGCTCAGAATTGGACAATTTGAAGGTTGGGAGGACTGTTTGTATCGGGACTGCCAGAACACTAATGACACTGTACAGCAGGGAAGGTTGATTAAAAAGCTGGTTCACCAGGCAGGAATAATGAGGAGACTACTTCGATGGGCAGAAGATTATCTTAGTGGAAAGGAGCGAAGGTCACATGTCAGTAGGGTCTTCTTGAAATGGCATAATGTCACTGGTGACGTGCCGCAGGGGTCTGCTCTGGAGCCACTGCTCTTCTTGATCTTTGTGAATGACTTCCCAAAATGACTCTGCTTCTACAAGAATATTTCTGCGGATGATGCCAGGGCTCGATAGGGAATGAAAACCTAAAGAGGATGACAGTAACGTTCCAAGGGACCTGGACAAACCCAAAGTATTAACCAGAATGTTCAAATTGACATTAATTTTGAAATGCGATTGTTTTTATCTACTACCACTACTACTACTACTACTACTACCACTACTACTACTACTAATACTGCTACTACTACGACTACTACTACCGTGACTAGTACTACTCCTATCAGTTTTCTGCTCTTGATTAAGGATGTTTGGGTAAGAAACAGATACAAACACACAGTTAATACCCGGACATACTCCTTGACCGCCACCCACACGATGCCCTCTCCTGCCATCATGATGCACCCAGCCTTTCCACACTTGCATGATCTTTGTTCCTTCATTGAGCATCTCGTAAGAAACGCCCCCCCGTGATATAGCAGTGTTGCCGGCATGCTTAAAGATGGTGGTGTTGCTTCACACACACACACACACACACACACACACACACACACACACACACGTCTGGGCTGTCACCTGACAACCCACTGTCACAATTCAACACTTGTTGGCCAGTTTCTCACGTCCGGCTCCTCATTTTCCACTCTTATGATTGTCATGCGCAAGAGACATGTGTGAACCCGGTCATCATATGCCCTTGTGTCCCTGAGGTGCGCTAAATACTCGGCGAGTTTAAATGATTTTTAAAAGTTGGCGTTAGTAACGGGCATCACTCGCTCGCTCGCTGGCGAGGGGGATTAAAAAGAAAAGAAAAAACTATTTTATATGTGAAAACATTGCATGATTCCAGCAGGTCCGGCGTGGCCGGGCGTCGTAGCTGCAATTTTACGGTTCACTAAATAACGCTGGAGAAATTCTTACTAAGGTGGAAGGAGGGACCTCAGGGATGACGTCATCGACTGTGTGTGTGTGTGTGTGTGTGTGTGTGTGTGTGTGTGTGTGTCCCAGCCTCACTTCGCTCTGGAGATAAATATGTAATTTTTTTTAAAGTCTTATAATCTTGAGGATTTTCTATTATCACTAAAATTATTTCTATTCATCTTTTTTCTTTCCTTGAGAGAACATAGCATGAAGAGGTTAGGGTCATCTATAAATCGCGGAGTTTCGAGTGAAATTGTGTGGAAACTTTTTTGACGTCAAGTAATCTCATTTATTATTGATGTTTGTTGACCATTTATTCATAGCAGTATACTATCATCATCATGATTATCATTATGATAATAATTATTATTATCATTATTATCATTATTATTATCATTATAATTACTATTATCATTATCATCATCATCATCATTATACGCTGTCATTCACACATTTATTCATTTTGTCATTCAACATCGAAATATCTTGCAAACTGCATGTCGGCCATCATCTTACGGGTCTTACATGTAGCCTCCTGTTCTCTGACCGATGCTTTAGTACACTACTGACCAGATCTCTGACTTCATCTGTCATTAACAGGTTGCTTATATAACTAGATGTCTTTCACTATACTTCTAATGGCGTCTATATATTCGTGAGTTAAATAGTTGCCGTATTTCAAGACTGTTGTATTCTATGATCGTAGCAAATCCATACCCAAGTTTAAGTGTTAGATTTGCGAATGTACGAAGAGTACTTAAACGTGGCAAGGTGAGCCACGTTGAAATTGTCCACTATTGGTCTTTACGAGGTACTCAGGAACAGAAATTCTTCTCTTAATGCCATTGGATATACGTCACGTTTGAAAGACAGAAGAACGTAACTTAAGAGGACCCAAAGCTAGAGGAGCCTTTATACTGCGTCCTAAACTGGAAAATTATAGTAGTGAACACTGAGGTAACCCAGGACTGGGAGACTTATTGGTTAAGGCCCGACAGGATCTCAGTCTGGAAAACCCAAACGACCTGGCGCTACAAGTGTTTGAAATGGAAAGCTTGAAAGTCCAGACTGCTGAAGATACGACGATTGAAAGATAGCAAAAGAAATCATATGATGCTAAATGGCTCATTACTGGAAGACCAGGAAATCCAGCTTTGGAGGATTCAGTATTGAGCAGCCCAAGAGATTCACTGAGGAAGGCAAGACATAAGAATTCTAAGGAGACCTATTATCAAGAGACACCGCATCCACAATCTTCAGATCATCCAGCAGTGAACGGCCTGGAAGACCCTGCAGTGAAATGTCCAATAGTAGAAGACCCAGCAGTCCAGTAGACCCAGCAGTGGAAGACCAAGAAGACCCAGCACAAGTTAACCAATAGCCCAGCATTAAAAGACCCGGAAGACCCAGGAGTGGAAGATTAAGAAGACCTGGAGGAACCACCGCTGGAAGGGTCTTATGGTTTAGCTTTTTTAATTCTAGCGCTGGAAGACCAGGAAGACTCATTAATGGAAGTTTGACTATTAGAAGTATCTGGAAAGGATTTTAGCATAGGAAAGTCAGCAGAGAATGTCCTAAAAAAAAGTTTACCCAAAAGGTTCCCAACTGAGAGGCCTTGAATTGTAAGATGAAACCTACTTAGTTCCAGAATACCTACATCCGATCCATTATTATAAGAATTAGAAATATGTAGATCACCTTAAAGACTCGGTGCAGAAAGGCCCAACATGGACAGGCTCAGAGGCTCTTCTTATGGCATGCCTAGCACTGGAAGCCATAAAACACGAAACATTAGAAGGCTCAATACTTCCCTAGCAGGGAAAGCCTTGGAACACCGAGGCACTGGAAGGCTAAATAAACATATCAGTAGCGAAGCCAAAAGAATCCTACACTTAAAGGAAAAATGGCGGCGTCTGAGGCTCCGTTAGGATCAATTAACGTAAGACCAAAACGACCCATTGCCGGACGGCATCTGAGGCCCTGCTCAAAGCAACTAATAAAAGACCAAACAGACTTAATTCCTGGAGGACTTAGACGAGTCGCCTCTGGAACGCCAAGAACCTTCATGAGGCAACAGCTGAAGAGAGCAGCAGATGCGGGCGGTCGGCCGAGCTGGCGGACTTTATATGATAATGCGTCAGCCGATATGGATAACATTGGAATGATCCCACGCCGAGACCTGCCCTGCGTTACGTTATTGCCGCCACCACCGCATTACCGCCCTTAATCTCGCTTGTCCGTTAGGGCCACAGTCTCCCGCAAAAGAGGCGCGTCCTTACGCCGGCGTAAATTGAAGTATCAAAGGTATGGAGTTGGAAGGCTTTCGATGCGTCTATATCTTATGTACCGTGGTACGATTAAGTGCCTCGGCGGGAGGGACACCGTCAGCCAGCCCCTGGTGAGCTCAACACGGCTGGAACAGTGTGGTAGCCACCAGGGTCTTCCCAGCCACTGAGTTAATGGGGTAAAACGGGGCTGGAAGCCCGTACCTTGGTGGTCTTCCCGTCTCTGTTGCTGTACGTCCGCTGACGTTTTTCTTTCGGTTTAATGTTTTTACTTTGTTTGAACGATGAATGTCTAAAACCAGTTTTCTGTCGATACGTAAACTTCTTTATGTATCCTGTCTCACACCCCCATGCTGTATATCATCACCTTGATCTGTTCACGTTAAGTATCAGTAACCATTCTGGAGATTCTTTTTTTTTTTGGGGGGTCCGCCACCAGAACCGCGTCATCTGCAAACAGCAACTTATTTCACCTCCCAAGCACATCCCCAACTCGAGCATACTGTAGACCCGCCCCTCTCCACAAGACCCTTGCATTTCCTTCTCTCACCACCTCATCAACGGACAGGTTGAACAGCCATGATGACATGACACATCCTTGACACAGACATATCTACACCCCTTCCCACTCGCGCACGTTATATACTCTCTCGGAAAAAAAAAAACACCTTTTTCCATTTAGTGGTTTTCCTCCCGCACCATACATGCGTAGCAACTCCTGTCAACCCTGTTACAAGGTTTTGACACATCCCTAAATTCCACATCTCTCTCTTTCTCCAAGTATTTTTCTCACACAATTTCTTCAAAGCAAACACTTCGTCCACGCATCATCCACCACTCCTGAAGCCACATTATTCCTCCCCAGTCTGATGCTCTGTGCATGCCACTACCCACTCCATCACTACTCTCCCATACGCCTTGCCAGGTATATTCAACGGACTTGTATCTCTGTAGCTCCAACAATAATTCTTGCCCCCTTGCCTTGCTCTGAAGGTACACCTCACAAGCATGATTGACGGTCTGGAGAATGATATGAATTACCACCAAAAGTTGAAAGAACTTGATCTCCCTAGCCTGAGAAGAAGAGGGGAGAGGTACATGATTATCTATGAATGACAAGAACTTATCAAAATGATGTCAGACGATAGTATATACGAGTGTCCTGCAAAAATGCTGAAAGGATTCTTCAGTGCAGTACCAGAAGAAATAAGAAAAATATATGTGGAGTGAATACAGAGAATTTAAAAGAATAGACTCATGTTTGAAGACAATCGCTGACGAACCTC
>JAUUEG010116260.1:0-10830 GCA_032361445.1 Panulirus gracilis | reverse complement strand
CTCAGTCTCTAGCTGTCATGTAATAATGCACCGAAACCACAGCTCCCTTTCCACATCCAGGCCCCACAGAACTTTCCCTGGTTTACCCCAGATGCTTCACATGCCCTGGTTCAATCTTTGTTACTATTATTGTTTTATTGTTATTGTCAAGGCAGCCAGCATGCGCTGTGTCAGTCCTGCCCAGGTGATGGGCCACATGCATAGTGAGAGTTTATATGCTCTTAGAATTATCTCTTAACACCTGAAGGTGTTAAAGATTTCTCATTCGGTGGATTTAGCCTACTTTGATGGCCTTACTGACTCTAGCAGTTGATAGGCCTCAAGCCCAAACAACCAACCAACCAGCTGGGCAGTTGGCTCATACACTCTCTCTTGCCCTCTACTCATTGCTGATGGTTGTTTAATAGAGAATTGGAGTTTTTATTGATTCTTTTAATAAGACCTTACACTACAAGCTTCTGTGTCAGCACTACACTTTTCACTGCACACTGTAATGAAATTCCAAGTCTCCATTTAAACTTGTGTAACCATGCATGCAAATATTCATATAATCTAGCTTTAGTTCTCTATGAAAAACTTTGGCCTGCTCGATAAGCATCTCCCCAGAGATGCTTACGCCTTCATTACATGGGAGCTTGAACCACTTCATAAGTGCAGTCTAATTCTGTACTTCTGGCACCTTTCAAAGTTTTACAAAACTTTAAAATTTTATGGCTTTCATTTTCAGTAAAAAACTGAATATAAGAAATTAACAGGACTGGTAATTAGCTTGGCTGTAGAGTAAACAGATTTTGGCACCTTAGCACTGCTAACAGTGCCGCTCTGGTGGCAGATCCACAAACTAATGGCAGCATTTTCAAAACATGCTGGACCATGGGAGTTACTGGACCACAGAGCTCCAGATTACAGAGGTTCAACCTGTACATGATAAAGAGCTAGAATTTAAGGATCATATACGAGACAATGCAAATTGATGTTGTCAGAGTTGTAGAAATAGTGAGCACGAGGAGATAGGATCTCATCTTCTCTGTCTAGAGGGGTACTTGATGGTATGAGAGAAAAGACAAAGGAGGGGGGATTTGCCCTCCTAACATGAGATAACCTTAGTCTCATAGTAATAATGACCCATTCAAACAATATAGGGTATCTGTGGTAAAGAAGTGCACAGTGAGGTTAATATCAAATGGTCTTTCAAAGAATTCTAATGATTCAGAACTAAGTACAAAGGTAATAACGAAGGAAAAATCTGGATGGTTCATGAAGCAGCAAAACACGATCTCAAAAAGGTAGTGCTGATTCTGAGAGATTTCAGTTATAAGGATAAACTTTGGCAATCTGAATTTTTAGGTGACATGCAATCATGGAGATAAAAGTTCTTTGTGTGAGTAGAGAACACATTAGGACAAGGGGGACTGATATACCATCATTACTCAGTAATGATTTTGTGGTAAATGAGGAAGTTAAAAAAGCAATGAGACAAACTTAAAATAGATATAATTGTGGAAAAGACATTGGGAAATAGAGTTTTAATTAAGGTAATCTCTACATACAGGAGCCATGAGGGGATAGAATCCCTCCTTAATAAAATCAAACATTACTTTAGCCCTCTCAGGCAAGCTGCATTTTATGGTTAATGAGAATGTTGAACCTGTCTTAAATGCTCTCAATGATATAAAGACATGCAAAGGTCTGAATAACAAGGTCAAGTGATCTTATTCTTGAAGATACAGCCCTAACTAATAAGATGGAATAAGGAGAAGGTCATGAAAAACACTGAAGTATCTAGAAAGATATAAACAGTACTAGTAGGCACTGACCCATATACAACACATGATTCTGATGAAATTTCCCCATATTTGCTGAATAAATATGCAAATACACTGCACGATTTATCTAATGATTTCCAACATTCTCAAAACATGAAGGGAGCTTCATGTTTATTTCATCTTTTTATGATTTCTTCTGCCTCCCTTGGAGTGTGCACAGAGTTAATCCTCTCTACATTACAGAGTAAAACTTTTCAAACCTCATGAGATACTTGTGAAAATTTAGGAGTTGACTGAAAAAAGGCTGAAAGATTCATGTACAATGTAAATACCCCATTCTTGAAACTAACCTTGTAACAGCTCTGAAGCGTTCCTGCCCCGCCGTGTCCCAAATTTGTAACTTTATCTTCTGACCTGCGACTTCAATTATTCGGGTGCCAAACTCGACACCTATTGTGTGTGGGCAGTCTGCCATAACTGTGGGAAGAAAATTCATTTTACTTTTAACCTGGGAAACTTTTTGATGAACTGAAAGTCAACCACATGCTCTAAAATAAAATCACAGTTTAGTGATATGAAAAAAATATGACTATCTTTGAATCAGTTTTGAAATAACAAAAGATTCTTTTTTCTGTATGTGACACCTGTAAAGTATACAAGTTAACCTGAATGCACCAATCTCATCACACATTTGTTTGGCTACTAGTCTAACCCATACCATTTGTCCTTAGAGAGCTCTGTTACAGTTGAAAAATCAGACAAGCTTTTCAATCCAATGCACCTATTCAAATGTAACAAACAACAATTGAAAAAGGTGGGTTTGTAATTCTGTGTGTCTGAAGTTTGTGCTTTACATCAGCAGAAAAAATCTCTTCATATTCAGAAAGTTTTTCTCTCGTTTTGTATTAGCAATGAGACCATAGCTTGTAATCAAACAGTCTTCATAAGGGGAAGCAGCCACTGACTTCCTGTATTTGACAGCAAACACTGCAGACCAGAGCCTATAATAACACAATCTACAAATCTTTACAGGGGGAAACAACTATTAATTCATATACTAATTGAGGCACTCTGTCCTTATAATTAAAACGGGCCAACAAAACATGAGATATTCTCCAAACATCAATTTTGTGATCTGATACAAGTGTGCAAATACTCATTAAAAAACAATGAGCCCCTGAAAGTAAACAAAATCACAGTAATTCTCAATTAGTATAATTATAAATTGAAACACCATGTTTTGCAAAACAGGGAATACTTTTTATTTTCCGTCTGAATATGATATTCCTATCCAGTTCATAAGTGACAAATTTGATCCTAAAAGGTAACAGTATGAATGGACAGCACACCCTCTTCACAGTTGGGTCAGGTAGAAAACTGATGTAAGGAACTTTAGTAACATACAAGCGCTCTAGTAAGATCATCCATAACTTTCTAAGATTGGCAGGGTTGAAGCCAAAGTATGTGATAATGAAATAAATTGTATTTTTTTAATGTGAAAAACCATGTCTACCACAAGCTTATACCTATCAGCACAAGAAACAACATTTGCTTGGTGAGCAGGTAAAACCCTGATTTACTCCCATAAATGAGGCATAATGAAAAGGAAATAAGCTGTTGACCATAACAAAACATATGAGCGGCAGCCCACACGAGCCTATAAAATCAGAACACAGAGATGAGGTAGTGCCAAATCATTAGCCTTACTCAATCTTGGACAAACTGTTGGTATCAGTCTTGGGCATGTTTCTAACCTGAATCAGAAAACAGGTGTTAAGAAAGGAAAGAGCAGAAAGAAGGCATATGAAAATATATGAATGCTCACAAGGTTCATTTTTTGAAAGCTTAGGGTATATTTCTAACCTTTGGACCAAACACTACAAGCATCTGACAGAATATGAAGATGAAGGAGGGCAGACTTAAACATAAATCAAAGGAAAACTAAAGCAGGTCCTATCCTTTATGAAAACTGATCCCAGTTCACGATCATCCTCTTCTGACGGCTGCATACTCAAAGCCAGAAAAAAGATTAACTTGATCTAAACAGAAGAAGTCGAAAAAAAGTATTTAACAAATGCCAAAGACAACCCTGGTTTTTAATAAGTACCATCCTCCAGATCCAGAAGCATGGAAAAACAGACATGTAAGCAATATTCCTGCATGACCAGAAAACTCTGAGAATTTTGACTGGACATAAAAGATGCTTCTGGAGAGCAACTTACTGTGTAACGGTAAGTTTATTTCTAAATTCAGACATCTCATTTTAGCAAAGTAAGGCATGTGGTAGGTATAATAGAGGGTAGTCAGTGGTGGGATGTGGAAGTTAAACTGCTAAGGAAAGAAAAAAAAAATGTGGAGAGATGGCATCATCATGAGAAGAATGTGAGTGACTGGGAGGTACATGATAATAAGCTAGCAGAAGTCAAGAGACGAAAAAAAGTAAATGAAAAATGAGGTTAGAAAGTACAGATGAACTTGAGAGAATAAGAAAATGTGCTGTATGGAGGTGAATAGTTTGAGAAGAATGAGAAAAAATGGGGACAACTATCAAGGAAGCAGAGGGGGAGAAGTGGTGCCATGCAAAGAAGTGGCGAAAAAGAGATGGAATACTTTCGAAGAATTGCGAATGTGTTATACAACAGGGTAGAGTATGTGGTGAAACTTGGGCAAGGTGGCATGCAGTAAGAAAGTGACCTGGAAATTGGTCTGGTGAAAAGAGAGGAGGAAGTGAAAGCCTCCTGAAAAATAAAGTGCAGATGGTACTGCAACTGTTTCTCAAGAAAAGAGGTGACTACTGATCAATTTGTCAGGCTATTCAATATTGTATAGTTCAAGGTGAGGTTCTTGAGAACTTATAAAATGCCTGAAGAGTGCACTTTAGTCTCTTGAGTGTACCTGGTAAGGTATATGGGAGTGTGGTGGTAAGCACATAACATCTGATTGGAGAGAAGCAGCATGGCTTTATAAGAATTTTACAATGTGTGGACTAGGCGAGCGATTTGAAAAATTAGTGCAGAAAATACTTTGAGAAAGAGTGAACTGAACATAGCATTTATCAATCTGGCAAAAGTGTATGATAGGGCTGACAGAGAGATCTTTAGGAAGATGTTAAAAATATATAGGGTACATGGAAAGTTATCAAATTCAGTCAGGAGATTTCACCATGGCAGAATGGCATGTATGTAAGTTGGGAGGAAGGTCTATGTTGAGGATGTGACATGCCACCGTTTCATCTGATGATGGAAAGGATGGTGAGGAATGGTCTTAAAAAGAAAGGCAGGTCTACAGCATATGCTTCTGAAGGCAGGAGGCATGGAAGGTGAGTCAGAAGCTGTTTGCAGATGATACAGTTCTGGTGGTAGACTCTAGAGAAACAGCAGAGGCTGGAGACAGAGTTAGGTATATGTTAAAGGAGAAAGCTGAGAGTGTACATGATCAAAGTGAAGTAATATTGGGCACCAGGGAGATGAAGCAGGACAGTCTGGGAATGTCTAAATGGGAAGCATTTGAGGAATGTGGAGTGCTTTAGACACCTGGGTGTGGACTGGGCAGCAGATTTAGATAAACACAAGTTGAAGTGAGTCATAAGGTGGGTAAAAGATATAACGTCCCACATGTACTGAGGAGTATGTGGAAGGAGAAATCAGTGTCTCCTATGTTTGAAGGTAAAGTGAAAGAAAAATATTGTACAAATGAGTCTTAGGGCCTGGAGTGTAAAAGACCAGGAGACATTGGATGTGCTGAAAATGAAATACTTAAGGACAACACATCAGGTGAAGCAGGATGCTTATGTAAGGAATAATGTAAGAAAGAGGTATGGCAGAAATTGCTGGATGACTGAAAAAGCTGACCAGGGTTTGTTTTATTTTGTTCAGAATATGGAGAGGATGACTGAAGAAAGACTGACTATGATGATCACGTCATCTGAGGAGGGAAAAAGAGGGAAGGGAAGACTAGGATGATGGAAGGATGGACTAAAAGATGCTTTGGGGTATTAGGATTTGAACATTCTGGAAGGTAAAAGCCATGCATGGGATTGGATTGATGTATAGGAGTGGTGATGTGCTGTCAATGAGCTGAACCCTGGAATATAAAGAGTTTAATGTAAATCATGTTACAGTCTATGAGGCCCAGCTAAGGGTGGTAATCTCTTCTTTTGGTGCATCATTTATGAGAGCTGGAGATAACTCTGAAGATACTGATTCATTTACAAGTGATTCCTAAGAATCTCTGAAATGTGTAAATTGATTAGCATATCACATAAAGTGTCTGTAAGTGGAAGGATGACTATTTGGTAACCAAAGTAGTGTCCTCTCAGGTGGAATGAGGGCCATTTGAAAGTTCTTAATGAGTTTACGTATTTGGGATTATGATTAATAAGAATAGTACTGTAATGGCTAAATGTGAGAGTAGAGTCATAATCGAATAAAGAACTGGGGGTGCACTGTGAACTCTGGTGAATGGGATGTGAAACAATGTCCTTCTGGCTTGAGCTAAGAAGAGAGTAAGGCCAGTAGAAATGATTAACTTAGAGTAATGATAAAAATTAGACTGTGAGGAAGATACAAAGTATGAAAAAAATCATGGTACAAGGACGAATGCCTTTTATGCCTCTTATGAAGAATGTATAGGAGATAACATGATAATCAGAAAGATCTATGGTAGTATGGTCTAATGTACAAGGTGTAGAGGTAGATTATAGGAGAGAGAAAAAAAGAAATAATGTAGTGAGGATGCTGATAAGGTTTATATTCCATCGACAGAATGTTTCCACCATATAGAGTCCTCCCTGTTGTTTTTTAAAAAGTATTGAGCAGTAATTATGGAATGATCAAGTGAGGGTTGAAGATAATGAAACAACTGCTTCTAATTTGATAACACTGATTACAAATGGACAGACAATTGTATTTAATGGCTGGGAAAAGTAAGGTGCTCTGTTAGTTATTCCGTGGTTAAGCTAATTTTTTACTTCTAAGATTTACATGAGTTTACATGATTTAATGAGTTAAATCAACCAATCAAAAAGGATGAAAGCATATTAATGATATTGTTCTTAATGTAAATGCTACACTTTTTTTCATCAAATCCTCTGTATAGGTAGTTACCAGTGATAATTCTTATGTGAGATATTGGGCCTACTGTAAGGTAGTTACCAGTGGTAATTCTTTGTGAGATATTGGGCCTATTGTAATGTCTTGCAGAAAACATTTATTTTTATGTAATTATTTCTCCCATTAGACTACTGAATACTAGATAAAAGTCAACTTTTAACATCTGACTGGTGATTAGTGATGACTAAATGGCCACAAGAGCATTAGATAGAAGTCATAGGTAGGAACCTTTACTGGGAGCATTATGGAGAAGCAGTAGGTATGAACATTAGGTTGACAAATTAGGTAATAGAAGTGGGTGGGAACATTATGTAGAAGCCTCTGAAAATACTGTGCTAGAGGTGCCCTCTGCCAGTGGCCTGTTGAGGGTGAGGCACTACAGGCTAAGAAGTGGCACTGGGGTTCACCAGTTATGGGACCTCTTTTGCCATGATCACCCCCTCAAGGGAGTTCCCTGAGGAAACTGGCATCAGAGGTATAGATAAATAAATAGACAGATGGTGACAGCCTGAGGTATTTCAGATGAGGATCCTAAGGGAGTGATAACTACCATGCAAATGAGGATTCCAAGAGTATATTAACATCATCACATGCAGTCGAAGGATTGTGTGTGAAGGCAGAGGTGTTATGTGAACAGAGCCATTACCCTCGCTTAATAAATAAACTAGAGTGTAAAAAATATGATTAAGAAACACTGAAGTGCATAAATGGTGAAGAAAACTTTGTTCATTTGAATGCAGCAAACAAAAGTTGAGGATATGAGCATGTGATTTATCTCATATGAATGGAAATAGAGTTTAACAATAAAATATAAAAGATTATAATTTCTTGAGTTACTGAAAGACTACTATATTACATATCTAGAATAAAGTACAGCCCACTACCAAAGACAATTAAAACTGTTGCAAAACCACTTATGTACATACACATACAGTTTAATGGAAGAGCAAGGAATAAGTATAACAAGATATGAAAGAAGAATATAAAAAACTTTGATAAGAATATTGTAAACAAGGCAGAAGCCAATACACAACTTTCCAATATATTCCACTAAAGTAAAATCAGTTAAACAGCATCCAGTAAGGCAAAGGATTCTGAAGGATATGTGTCTATAAAGATTTTGTTTTCCTTTAATTCAATGGACAATGCATAATAATAGTAGGATACCTGTAAAATTTAATAAGGTGTACCACAATCAAGCAAACTCTAATTTGTGCTGTGAAAAAAAAAAGATGGGAAGCACTGATCTAGATAATACTAAGGTCATGAGGAAAGTAAAAAGAAAATTGAGGAAGAATTCATCAACTTAAAAGGGAACATAGAGAATCACCAAAAATGGTCTAATCCATGGTTGATAAAATTCAATCAGAATAAATGTGAGGTCATGAAGATGAAACAGTGAAAGAAAGCCTCACATGAACATTATATAGAAGAAAATAACAGTAGTTATCTGTGTGTATGAAGGACTCTGAAGTAAACAATGCCCCCTTCCGGTCACCAAAGATGCACCTTAAGGGATTAAAAAAGGAGACAAACTGTCTGCTGGCAAATATTACAACTGCATTATTTTTTACCCTAAGGACCTCTTCTCCAGGGGTTCCTGCAGCTTCACAGGAGCACAACAATCAGTAGCAGGGAAAGGAGAGACTCCTCAAGTGTGGTCAGCCACACTTGAAGAAGTATAAAGAATTAACAAAAGATACAGAAAAAGGCAACAAAGATGATACCAGAATTTAGAGAGATGAGTTACTTGGATTGGTTAGTGCCCTTAGATTTGTCCATCAACGAAGAGAGAAGAGTTAGGGGTGACCTGATTAAAGCCTGATTTTTCACAGTAAAAGAGTATCACATGCATGAGGAAACTGTGACTATGGATAACACACAGAAGTTTAAAAGTTATCTGATAGTTGTGAAAGTGCAAGAGATGGAGATCTACAGGACTACCTCCCCATGCAACATGAACAGGTATTTAGAAGTCATTGCAATCTGTGTGTCTAGGTTTCTTCATTCTGGATTTAACAGAAAACAATGCATTTAAACCACAATATACCACAAGTCAAAAACTATTCCTTCTAAAAACATTTCCATCAATGAAATGAGATTAATAAATACAGCTGCATCACAACATACTACTTTTCCAATAACACTGCATTAAAAAATATATATCATACAATAATAATTTTAGATTACAGCACACCAGCATTAACTTTTGCAGTAACTTAATACATATTCATATTTTCCACATTTCAATACATTTTGCTTAATACTTCATTCTCTTAGCAGCTGAAAGCTACTATCTATTACAATTACTTATCAGTCATTATATAAACAAGATTACGTCCTATTATGAGAAAATATAACAAGATCACACATTATTGTGAGAAAATATAATTCATGGCTATCTATATATCCATATCTCTGACACTTGTTCCTAACTGAAACTCCCTCAAGAGGGTGATGATGGCAATAGAATCTCCATAACCAGTGAACTCCAAAGTCACTTCAAAGCTTTTAGTCACCCTTAACAGGCCACTGGCAGAGGGCAATTCTAGCACAATGTTTGAAGACTCCTATTTAATGTTCCTAGCTAATGCTCTTGCCTAATGTTCCTTCCTACTACTTCAACTTTATGGCATGAATTATATTTCTATTTGGTCATAATAAGATTTTACTTACATTTCTTTTCTGTGAACTGGTGGAGGAGACATGACTTCCCTACACCCATGTCCCCAATGATAATATATTTGAAGATATATGAATAATTGTACGGACCCGCAGACATCGTGACCCTGGAATACAAAATATTTTTAATACAACAGTTAATCACATCCTTATCTGTATGGAATGGTTATCAAGTTCAAGCATTATTAATATTTATTTTAAATTTTCTGCCCTATTATTTATATGTATGCATCTATACTTAATTCTTCTATAGCAGGATTCCTTTTATGGAGCACCCACAGCACTAAGAAGGTCATCCACATCCATCAGCTAGGACAAAATGTCAAGATTTTGGTCATACTGTGCTTCTATTGGAAGGGGGACTGCAGGGCAGTTGAGAGGTACATGTTCAATGCCTTGAGTATGGAAGATGCACCTTCATCATAAGGGTTTCTGTGATATAGTGTCAATGCTGAAAAGATAGGCAGTGTCCTGAGCTCAGATCAGAAAATTTGACTGGTATTAATCAGGGGAGTATAGCTTGACATAGGTGTACATCTGGTGGCAAGGAGATCAAGACTCTTGGGTGGAGCTGTTTGGTGTCATATGTCATTTTGGTATACATATGTTAGTGTGCTTTATGCTGGATATGGGGGGGGGGGGGTAATCTTTTGTGCATAGGTAGTATGTTTGAAGAAAGAAAACTGGATGTTCTGCCTCTGAGTGAAATGAGGCTCAAGGGTAAAAGGGGAGAATAGTTTGAAAATGTCTTCGAGCAAAGTCAGGCGTTGGTGAGAGGACGAGCTGAGGAAGGAGTAATACTACTGAAGCAGGAGTAGTATGGGTGTGGGATAGAGCAAGAAAGTTAATTCTAGATTGATGTAGGTGAAACTGAAAGTGGATGGTGAGAAATAGGTGATTATTAGTGCCTATGCACCTGGCATTGAGAAGAAAGATCATGAGAGGCAAGTGTTTTGGGAGAAGTAGAGTGAATGTTTTAGCAGTTTTGATGCAAGAGACTGGGTTTTAATGAAGGGTGATTTATATGCGAAGGTAAATAATGTGGCACTGGAGGGTATTGTTGGGGCACAGTGTTGTGAATGAAAATGGTGTACAGTTTGTGGAGTTGTGTGCTGAAGAAAGACTGGTGACCAAGAACACCTGCTTTAAAAAGAGGGATATACACTGGTAGGAGCCTTTGTAAACACTGCCCTAGATTTCCCCACTGCCAGAAGCCTGTTAAGGGCAAGGCACTAAGGGCTAAGAAGTGGCACTGGAGTTCACTAGTTATG
>JAUUEG010116149.1:0-10834 GCA_032361445.1 Panulirus gracilis | reverse complement strand
CAATGAAAAGAAACATTTTTACAAAAAGTAATTAACGAAAAGTTAGTGCACAAAAAACATGCAAAAAGTTACCGATGGTACAAATCAACCTTGGAGAAAGTTATTGATCTAAAATAGCTACAAAAACCATAATGAAAATTATTGAAGAATAACTACATAAAACATTAAAGAAAGTTATTGATGAACAACAACTGCAAAAAACAACTTTATAGAACAATTACTGAACAGAGCAATATAAAAACTTATTGATGAAAAATTACCAAAACAGCTATAAAGTTATTAACGAACAACTGCACAAAACAGCCTTACATAGATTTATATATGAACATTAACTGTAAGACACCTTACAAAAAGGGAGAAAAGACTGCATAAAACAAGCTAACAATACAATACTGATAAACAATAACTGCAAAATACGTTACAGAAAGTGATTAATTAACATCAACTGTAAAAAACACTACAGAAAGTATATGACATAAAATAACCACAAAAGAAAGTTACAGAAAGTTATTGACGACAAATAACTTCACAAAGCAAAATTAAAGAAAGTTACGATGAATTGTAACTGCACAAAACTGTGCAAAACAACCTTACAGAAACATATATTAAAAATGACTGCACAAAACAGCTTTACAGAAAGTTATTGAACAATGAATGAATGCGTAAAACAACCTTACAGAAAGATACTGATGAACAATAACTGCACAACACAACCTTACGGAAAGATATTCATGAACAATAAATGCAAAAAATTTTATAGAAAGTTATTGAAGAACATTAACTGCAGAAACTTTATGAGGAAAAATAGCTGCACAAAACAACCTTACATAAACATATTGATGAACGATAACTGCACAAAGCAACCTTAAAGAAACTTATTGAACAATAACTGCATAAAACAGCCTTTCAAAAAGTTGATGAATAACAATAACTGAACAAAGCAACCAAAGAGAAAGTTATTGATAAATAATTGCCACAACACAATTTTACAGAAAGTTATTAATGAACAATAACAGCATAAAACTGCATAAAATAATATTACAGAAAGTTATTGATGAACAATAATTGCACAATAGAACCTTACAGAAAGTTATTCATGAAAGATGATTATGCACAAAACAACCTTACAGAAAGTTATCAATGCACACTGGCTGCACAAAACAACCTTAAAAAAGTTATTGTTGAACAATGAATGCAAAAAACATTCTTAAAGAAAGTTTTTGGAAAACAATACTGCGCAAAACAACCTTATAAACAGTTACTGGTGAGCAGCACCTGCACAAAACAACCTTGCAGAAAGAAAACCTTGCAGAAAGTTATTGATGAAAAATAACTGCTTAAAACAACATAAGAGAAAGTTATTGATGAACAATAACTGCACAAAACAGCTTTGTACAAAGTTATTGATGAGCTATAACTGCAGAAAAAGACTAAAAAAGCTATTGAAGAACAATAACTAAACAAAAATACCTAACAGTAAGATATTGATGAACAATAACAATGTTTTGATGAACAATAACTTCACAAAAGAACCTTACAGAAAGGTACTGATGAACATTAACTTTAAAACACAACCTTACAAAAAGGTATTGATGAGCAATTACTGCACGAAACAACATTACGGAAAGTTAATGATAAAAAAAATGCAAAGAAAGCCTTAAAGAAAACTATTGATGAAAAATAACTGCACAAAACTGCCAAATAAACCTTAAAACTATTGACGAACGATAACTGCGCAAAACAACCTCATGGAAAGCTATTGATAATCTTTAACTGCACAACACAACCACCAACCTTACAAAAAGCACTGATGAACAATAATTACACAACATAACCTTAGAGAAAGTTATTCATAAGCAATAACTACAAAGCCAACCTTACAGGAAGATTTTCATGAACAATAACTCCACAAAAGAACATTACAGAATGTTATTGATGAATGAAAACGGTAAAACACAACCTTACAAAAAGTTAATGGGGAACAATAACTGCAAAAACAATCCTTATAGAAAAGGATGAACAATAACTGCACAACACAACCTTAGTGAAGGATATTCATAAACAATAACTGCACAGAACAATCTTACAGAAGGTTATTGTTGAACAATATCTGCACAAAACATTAAAGAAAGTTATTGATGAACAATAACTGTACAAAATAACCTTACAGGTCATTGTTGAACAATAACTGCACAAAACGACATCAAAGAAAGTTATTAATGGAAAATAATTGCAAAAAATAACCTTTCACAAAACTATTGAAGAACAATTACTGAACAAAGTAATCTAATAAAACTAATTGATGAAAAATAACCAAAACACAACTTTAAAGTTATTCATGAAATACAACGGCACAAAACAACCTTAGAGAGTTATTGATGATCATTAACTGCACAATACAACCTTACAAAAGCTTATTGATGAACAATAACTGCACAATACAGTCTTAGAGAAAGTTACTGATGAACAATAACTCCTTAACCAACCTTACAATAAGTTGCTGATGAACAATAACTGCAAAACACAACCTTACAGAAAGAGAATGATGAACGATAGCTGCACAACACAACAGTAGAGAAAGTTGATGATGAGGAAGTTATTGAGATACAATAACTGTACAAAACAACCTTACAAAAAGTTATTGAACAATTACTGTAAAAATCTTACAAATAGTGATGATAATAACCACAAAAACCTTACAGAAAGATATTCATGAACAATAACTACACAAAACAACTTTACAGAAAGTTATTGATAAACAAAAACTGCACAACACAACTTATAAAAAGTTAATGAGGAATAATAACTTCAAAAACCAACCATAAGGAAATCATTGATGAATAATAACTTCAAAAAAGACGAAAATTTATTGATGAAATATAACCGCACAAAACACCTTTAACGAAAGTTATTGATGAACGATAATTGCAAAAAATAGCCTTTCAAAAGTTATTGAGGAAAGATATCTGAGCAAAGTAACCAAACAGAAAGTTATTGATGAACAATGACTGCACAATAGTCTTACAGGAAGTTACTGATGAACAATTACTGCATAACGATCCTTCCAGGAAGTTACTGATGAACAATAACAGCAGGACACAACCTTACAGAAAGACAATGATGAACAATCACTGCACAACACACATTAGTGAAAGTTATTGATGAAAAATAAATGAAAAAAATGTTATATAAAGTTATGGATGCAAATAACTGCACTAAAGAAATTACAGAAAGTTATTGATGAAGAATAACTATGCAAAACAACCTTATGAAAATTTATTAATGAACAAGAACTACACAGAACAACCTCATCGAAAGTTGTTGTTGAACAATAACTGCACAAAACATTCTTAAAGGAAGTTATTGAAAAAAAAATAACTGCAGAAAACAACCGTACAAAATGTTGAGGAACAACAGCTACACAAATAAACCATACAGAAAGTTATTAATGAACAATAACTGCCCAGAACAACCTTATAGGAAGTTTCTGTTGAACAATAACTGCACAAAATCTTAAAAGAAGTTATTCAAAAAATAACTGCAGAAAACAACTTTACAGAAAGTTATTTATGTACAAAAATGCACAAAACCGTAAAGAAAGACATAAAAAAAAAAAATCTGTTTACAGAAGGTTATTCTTGAACAATAACTGCACAAAACAACTTATACAGTTACTGATGAACAATTGCAGGAAAAGTTCAAAAAGCACAAAACTACCCAACAGAAAGATATTGATTAGCAATAACCAGAACACAAACTTTCCGAATGTTATTGATTAACAATAACCAGAACGCAACCTTACTTATCTTACATATCTTCACAAAACAACCTTACAGAAAGTTATTGATGAACATTAACTCTACAACACAACCATACAGAAAGTTATTGATGATCAGAAACAGATTACAGAAAGTTAATGATGAGCAATATCTGCAAAAGACAACCTCAAAGAAAGTTATTGATAAACGATAACTGCTGAAAGCAACCTTACAGAAAAAGTTACTGATGAACAATAACTATGCAAAACAGCCTCACAGAAAGTTATTGATGATCATTGATCGTACAGCACAACCTCACAGAAAGTTGTTGATAAACAATGATTGCACATCCATCCTTACAAAAAGCAACGATGAACAAAAACTGAACGACACAATCTTAAAGAAAGTTACTGAAGAACAAAGACTGCATAACACAACCTTACAATAACTGCAAAACCAACCTTAGAGAAAGATGTTCATGAAGAACAACACAAAACAGCATTCTGAAAAGTTATCTATGAACAAAACTTCAAAACACCACCTTACAAAAAGTTAATGCACAAAACAACCTTATAGAAAGTTACTGACAAAAAGAACTATAAAACAACTTTACAAAGTTATTCATGAACAAAAACGGTACAAATCAACCTTAGAAAATTTTATTGATGAACAATAACTACACAAAATAACTTAATGAAAGTTGTTGATGAACAAGCTATTGAAGAACAATAACTGAAGAGTGATCTACCAAAGACTATAAAAGACTATAAAGACAATAACCGCACAAAATCTTACAGAAAGTTATTGATGAACATTAACTTTAAAACACAACCATACGAAAGTTATTGACAAACAATAACCGTACAGAAGAGCCTTACAAAAAATTATTGATGAACAACAACTGCACAAAACAACCGTAGAGAAAGTTATAGATGAACAATAAATGCACAAAACAACCTTACAGAAAGTTATTGTTAAACAATAATAGAACAAAGCAATCTGATAAAACTAATTGATGTAAAATAACCAAAACGCAACTATAAAGTTATTGATATAGTAGCACAAAACAACCTTAGAAAGTTATTGATGTGCACTAACTGTACAATACAACCTTACAGAAAGTTATTAAAGAACAATAACTGCACAATACAGTCATACATAAAGTTACAGATGAAGAATAACTACACAACCAACCTGACAGGAAGTTACTAATGAACAATAACTGCACAACACAAACTTATAGAATGATAATGATGAACATTAACTGTACAAAATAACATTAAAGAAAGATACTTATGAGCAACAGCAGCACATCCAATCTTCCAGAAAGTTGTTAATGAAAAATAACTCCACAAAACAACCGTAGAAAAGTCACTGATGAACAATTTCTGTACAAAACCCTAGAAATAGTTAATGATGAACAATAACTGCACAACACAACTTACAAAAAGATATTCATGAACAATAACTACAAAAGACAACTTCAAAGGAACAACAACTTCAAAAACCAACCATACGAAAAGTTATTGATAAACAATAACTTCAAAAAAGTACAGAAAGACATTGATGAACAATAACTGCACAAAACAACGTTAAAGAAGGTTATTGATGAAAATAAATGCAAAAAACAGCCTTTCAAAATTTGTTAAACAATAACTGAATAAAGCAACCAAACTAAAAGTTATCGATGAACAGTAACCAAAACACAACTATAAAGTTATTGATGAAAATTACCCTACAGAACATTAACAGTACAATACAACCTTTCCAAAAGCTATTGATGAACATTAACTGTACAATACAACTTTACAGAAAATTATTGATGAACAATGACTGCACAATACAATATTACATCAAGAATCTGATGAACAATAACAGCACAACCAAATTGAGGCGAAGTTCCTGAAGAACAATAACTGCACAACACAACCTTACAGAAATATAAAGATGAAAATAACTGCACAAAACATTTCAAAAACTTACTGCACAAAACAACCTTACCAAAAGATAATGATGAATAAAAACCACAGAAAAACATACTTTAAGAAATTTATTGATGAACAAAAACTAAAACACAACCTTCCGGAAAGTTAATGAGGAATAATGACTTCAGAATACAACTTTACGGGGAGTTATTCAAGAATAATAAATGTTTAAAATAACCTTACAAAAGGTTATTGATGATTATCAACTGATCAAACAATCTTATTGATGAACAATAACTGCAAAATCAAACGTAAAGTTACTGAAGAACAATAACGGTACAAAGCAGCCTTAGAGAACGTTACTGATTGAACAATAACTGCACAAAACGACCTAACAGAAAGTTACTGATGAATGATAACTCTAGAAAACGAAATTACATAGTTATTGACAAACATAAAACTTGACAAAAAGATATTGATGAACAGTAAATGCACAAAACAGTCTTACAGAAACCTATTGATGAACAAGAAGTGCACAAAAAAATCTTAAAGAATTTTATTGATGAACAATAACCGCAGAAAACAACCTTAAAGAAAGTTACTTATAAACAAAAAGCACAAAATCTTACAGACATTTGTTGAAGAACGATAGCTGCACAACGGAACCTTACATAAAGTTATTGCTGAAAAATAACTACAGATATTGATGAAAAATAACTGCACAAAAAATAACAGCAAAAATACATTTACATGAGATATTCATTATCAATAACTGCACAAAACAACCTTACAGAAAGATAATGATTAGAAATACTTGCAAATAACAACCTTACGAAAGTTATTAAAGCAAACTTGCAAAAACTTATTAACAGTAACTGAGAAAAACGCCCTTAGAGAAAGATGATGATGGAGTATGACTGCACAAACCACAACACAACCTTAGAGAAAATTATTGATGAACAATAACTATACAAAGCAACTTTAAAGAAAGTTATTGATGTACAATAACCACAATACTACCTTGCAGGAAGTTCTTGATGAACCATAACTGCACAAAGCAACCTTATAAATGTTATTGAAAAAAAAATTACTGCATAAAAAACCCTAACAGAAAGTATTTAACGAAAAATAACCAAAAAAAATTCGAAAAAGTTATAAATGATGAATAAATAGAAAAAACAACCCTGCAGAAAGTAATTGATGAACAATACTGCACAAAATAAACCTACAAAAGTTATTGATGAAAAGCGAATCCTCAAAAAAAATTACAAACGATTATTTATGAACAAAAACTGCACAAAAGAGCCTTAGAGAAAGTTATTCACGAATCATAACTGCAAAAAAAAAGATTACAGAAAGTTATTGATAAAAAATAAGTGCACAAAACAGCCTTAAAATGTTATTGATGCACAACACAAACAGGAACACTATAAGATAAACGATTACTGCACAAACCAATCTTACGGAAAGTTACTGATATACAATAATTGCACAAAACAACCTTACACAAAACAACAACTGCAAAATACAGTCTTACAGAAAGATAAGGATGAACAACAACTGCACAACCACCAATAGGAAGTAGCTGATGAACAATTACAGTAAAAACCTTACAAATATTTAGTGATGAACAATCATTACACAAAAAACATAAAGATATTCATGAACAATAATTGTTCAAAACAACAATAGAGAAAGTTATTGCTGAACAAAAACCGCACCACCCAACCTAACAGAGTTAATGAACAAAAAATTCACAAAACAACCTTACGGAAAGCTATTCATGAACAACAACCGTCCAGAAAAACCTTACAGAAAATCATTGATGAACAATAACTGCACAAAACAACCTTACAGAAAATTATTGACAAGTAATAACTGCACAAAACAACCTTACAGAAAGTTATTGATGAACAATAACCACAACAGACTTTACAAAAAGTTACCGATGAATAATAATAGCACAACACAACTTTATATAAAGATAATGATGAAAAAATACCTTACAGAGAGTCAATGATGAACAATAACTACAAAATAAACCAAATGTAAAGTTATTAAAGAAAAACAATCCACAAAACAACCCTGCAGAAAGATATTGATCAACAATTACTGCACAATACAATCTTACCGAAAGTTTTTCAAGAAAAACTACACACAACAACGATGCAGAAAGTTTTTGAAGAATATATATAAAAAGAAACATTACATAAAGTTATTCATGAAGAATAAGTGCTCAAAAAAGCTTGCAAAAACTTACTGATGAACAACAACTGCATAAAACAGCCTATCAGAAAGTTATTCATGAAGAATAACTGTACAAAACAAGATTACAGAAAGTTATTGGTGAATATTAGAGAAAAATATCGAACAGTAATTGCACAATAAAACCTTAGACTACGCTATTGATGATCAATAACTGCACAAAATAATCATACAAAAAGGTATTGATGAATGATAACTACACAAAGCAACCTTACAAAGAGTTATTGATGAACAAAAACTGCAAAACAAACTTTACAGAAAATTAAGAATTAACAATAATTGCACAATAAAACCTTATATAAAGTTAATAATGAACAATAAATACACAATAACTGCAATCCAAAAAAAAAACTACAGAAAGATATTGATCAACAATTACTGCACAACACAATCTTACAGAAACCTACTCATGAAAAACTGCAGTTTTGCATGAATATATAGAAAAACATTACAAAAAGTTATTCATGAAGAGTAAGTGCACAAAAAGCATGCAAAAAGTTACTGATGAACAATAGCTGCAAAAAACAACCATACAGAAAATTATTCATGGTGAACAATAACTGTAACCAAAGGGAAAGATACTGAAGAACAGTAACTGGACAATAAAATCTTGGATTACGCAATTGGTGAACAATAACTGCACAAAACAATCATACAGAAAGGCATCGATAAACGATAACTGCACAAAGCAACATTACAGAAAGTCATTTATGAACAATAACTGGAAAACAAACTTTAACAATGTTACGGATGAACAATAATTGGACAATACAGCCTTATATAAAGTTAATGATGGACAATAACTGCAAAATCACCCGAACGTAGAGGTATTCATAAAAATCCACAAAACAACCCTACAGAAAGATATTGATCAACAATTACTGCACAATACAATTTTACAGAAAGTTATTCAAGAAAAACTACTCTCAACAACGATGCAGAAAATTTTTGATGAAGAATATATATAAAAAAAAACTACAAAAAGTTATTCATAAAGAATAAGTTAATAAACCTTATATAAAGTTGATGATGGACAATAACTGCATACAAACTAGCAGAAAATGATGAACAATAACTAAAAATCAAACAAACGTAAAGTTATTCATGAAAACAATCCACAAAACAACCATAAAGATATTGATCAGTAATTACTATACAATACAATTTCACAGAAAGCTATTCAAGAAAAACTACTCACAATAACGATGCAGAAAGTTTTTGATGAACAATATTCATAAAGAATAAGTGGACAAAAAAGCTTGCAAACACTCACTGATGAATAAAACAGCCATTCATGAAAAATAACTACAAAACAAGATTACAGAAAGTTGGTGAACAATTCTTTACAAAGCAATCAGAGGGAAAGATATAGAGGAACAGTAACTGCACAGTAAAACCTTAGATTACGCAATTAGTGAACAATAACTGCTCAAAACAATCATACAAAAAGGTATTGATAAACGATAAGTGCTCAAAGCAACATTACTGAAAGTCATTGATGAAAAATAGCTGCACAACAAACTTTAACAGAAAGTTACGAATGAACAATAATTGGACAATACAACCTTATATAAATTTAATGATGAACAATAACAGCACATACAACTTTACAGAGAAAATGATGAACATTAACTGCAAAATAAACCAAACGAAAAGTTATTCATGAAAACAATCCACAAAACAACCCTACAGAAAGATATTGATCAAAAATTACTGCACAATACAATTTTACAGAAAGTTATTTTATTTAAGAAAAACTACAGACAACAACGATGCAGAAAGTTTTTTTATGAATATATATAAAAAAATTACAAAAAGTAATTCATGAAGAATAACTTACTGAACAATAACAACAAAAAAAACATCCTTACAGAAAGATATGAAGAATAACTGCACAAAACAAAATTACAGAATGTTATTGTACAGAGCAACCATACAGATATCGAAGAACAGTAATTGTACAATAAAACCTTACACTACGCTGTTGGTGATCAATAACAACGAAGCAATCATACAGAGTTTATTGATGAAAATAACTGCACAACATACTTTACAGAAAGTTACGAATGAACAATAATTTCATAAGAAAACCTTATATAAAGTTAATGATTAATAACAGAATGTGATGAACAGTAACTGAAAAAAACAACCAAACGTAGAATTATTATAAAATATATATATATAGAATATATATAAAAAAATTACAAAAAGTAATTCATGAAGAATAAATTACTGAACAATAACTACAAAAAACATAATTACAGAGAGATATGAAGAATAAATGCACAAAAAATTACAAAGTTATTGTACAGAGCAACCATAAAGATATCGAAGAACAGTAATTGCACAATAAAACCTTAGACTACGCAGAAAGTTTATTTATGAATATATATAAAAAAACATTACAAAAAGCTATTCATGAAGAATAAGTGCACAAAAAAGCCTGCAAAAACTTACCGAACAATAACTACAGAAAAACATCCTTACAGAAAGATATTCATGAAGAATAACTGTACAAAACAAAATTACAGAAAGTTATTGTACAGAGCAACCATAAAGATATCAAAGAACAGTAATTGCACAATAAAACCTTAGACTGCGCTATTGGTGATCAATAACTGCACAAAACAATCGTACAGAAAGGTATTGATGAATGATAACTGCACAAAGAGTTTATTGATGAACAATAACTGCACAACATATTTTACAGAAAGTTACGAATGAACAATAATTGCAAAAGAAACCCTTACATAAAGTTAATGATCAATAACAGATCATGTGATGAACAATTACTGGAAAAACAACCAAACGTAGAATTATTTATGAAAAACAATCCACAAAGCAACCCTACAGAAAGATATTGATCAACAATTACTGCACAACACA
>JAUUEG010116040.1:0-10067 GCA_032361445.1 Panulirus gracilis | reverse complement strand
CTCTTTTTCGATGAAAATGGATGAGTTAGTACTCAAAACAAACGTAAACCAGGAAAAGGATAGAATGTGACAGGAAATGCGATAGAATAGATCAATTATAATTCACAGATCAGGTGTAAATAGGAAACAAAGTTGGTAGGGAACCTGGCAGTATGAGGCAGCTAGCTATCGCTTCACCGGTAGAGGTAGGGAATAAGACATCTAGGTAGCAGGACATGACCGGATGAATCGAGGTTACGGACCAAATTCAGGTCAACGTGCTCTCCGTATTAGTTTTTGTCGACCAAAGTTGGGGAAAGACATAAGCAGAATGAAAAGTACAGAGGCGACCTACCAAGATGATTCCTAGCATGAGTAACAGATCCAATGAGAGCCGATTAATGAAGTGAATTCATTTTGTCTAAAAGGAAAAAATCAAAGTGATCTAATACAAGAATTCTTAGTCACTAAAGGTTTCAATGATCTCGATCTAACAAATTTCTTGAGGATGGGTTTCTCTGATTTCGTTCAGAGTTACGAATATCATTATACTCGTGAGCAAACGTTTTACCTCGAATGAGTCGAAGTACATTTTCTTCGACATGAATGTTCACATGATCAACCGAGTAAGGTAGTTTAGAGCAGTACCGAAGATACGTTTAACCATAAACCTAATAAATACTTGGCTTCAAATCCTTGACTGACATTATTTGCTTCTCCGTAGCTATACGAAAAGTTTACAGGTCTACCGCTCTGAAAAATCTGTATGGTTTTCTACCCCTGCCAAATGAATCCACGAGTTTATGTTCTTTTTCATTATCACAAAAAGCTTCGTTAAGGCTAAATGGTCTGTTGCTGCTTGTATTCATTTGCGCACACTCATAGAAGCAAAGTTTCAAATACACTAAACAATGAGGATAACTTTCAGTAATATATCGGTATACTCTCTGTTAACACAGTTTACGTCAAAACTTTGCATATAGAGACAACTGACAACCGCACTGAAAGAAAATTATATGATTAGTATTTCTAAAGTTCGACTAGAAACTAGGAATTCAAATTTCCTTGAAGAATGAGCAATGCCTGAGGTAAAGTATTTGCGAGTGAATGGGGTGATAAAGTAGGTGGGGATGTATCGCTCTTTGTTGAAGCTCATCTTAACTCTGTGCTGAAAAATTTTCATAGTTCAAATCAATTCTTGTAGGGAATCATGAATAAGCTTCGTAAACAAATAAAGCTAGGCAACCTACATACACCAAAGCCAGACGAAATTCGGTTTGATCAGTATGTAGTAATTTGTAACGAACACAGTACGATAGAGGGAGGTTTGAACATACAGGTATCTGAGTAAGGAGAATTATAGCTTCCCAGTAGCCCTGGCCGTGAACTATACCTAAATTTTCTTGACAGCGTTTTAATAGAATTCGCTGAGAAACCTACTTTGGAGAAGAACGTTATGATGACTTCATGCCGTAACTGTCTCGTTGATAAGAATTCTAGTAGAAGTTGAGTCACATGGTAATGGCAGAGTTGCACTTCGGTGACTAGGTATTGGTACACTACCCATACACATAGAGTTGCGTATATCAATCATGCTGATAATGGGCTGCACTATAAGATGTCGAAATTCCCAGACGATTGTAAGTTAGAAGAGAGATATACGACAGAAACATCGTTTCCTTCTTCAGACTGATGGACTGGGCTAATATCAAAAGGGGGAGAGTATTACGTTATGATAGTATAAACAATAAGTTACATCATGAATTTTGTTGAGCTACTAAAGGGTAAATGAAGAATAAGACTTGGGTGCGATATTCTTTGGTGTCCTAAAGCCAAGTTAGCAGTGTAAAGATGCAGTAAAAAAGACAAAAAATTTAAGTCTAGGGTGCTTCATCGCCTTGAATACTGTGTTTAGTTTTGGTCATCAACTTGAATAAAAGGAAATGGAGAGAGCACAGAGGCGAACTACTAAGATGAATCCACAGAAAAATAGATTTATCTGCCTTAGAAAAGCGACGTTTATGAGATGATTTGATATAGGAATTGAAATAATCAAAGGCTTCAATAATTTTAATATAACAATTTTCTTATGAATAGAATCGTCCTATTTCACTCGTAGTAATGGATATAAGCTCGTGGACAAACATTTCACCTCGAATGAAAAAAGACAATTTTTCTTCAGCAGGATTCTAAATACATGAAATGACTCATTAATTACAGTAACTGAAAGCAGTACCACAGACACGTTGAAGAACATGCTTGATAGATATTTCCCTTGAAATCGACGACTGATATTATTGCGCCTCCTTCGTTGCATGAAAAGTCTACAGGTTTTTCCCTCTGTAACATCTGTATGCCTTGCTATTTTCTCCACACTAATCTATGAGTTTTTAATCTCTTCTACTATTACAAATGGCCTCGTTTGGTCCCAGCATTTGTTTTCGGTTTGATCCTTTTTGATAGTGCTATAACACCCTGGGAAGAACAATTCTATGGCACTCTACGGGGAACAGTGTTGCGTCAGTTCTGGGGGAGGAGTTCTGGGAGTGAACAGTACTGAAGTATTTCGCAGAACACATTCACAACACTCTGGGGAGAATATTGTAACAGAACGTCAGGGAGGAATAGTGCTACTGAATTCTGGGAAGAATATTGTTAGAGCAATTTAGGGGAGAACAGTGCTACTGAACTTCAGAGAAAACAGTTTTATGATAATTTAGGAGGGAAGACTGCCACTGCGTTCTGGGGAAGAACCAACGCTCTAGGGAACAGTGCTCTAATGTTCTTAGGGAGAGAACAGCGTTATAGTACTCTGGGGAGAAATGTGGTATTTGTCCCACAATGGAACAGTGCTACAGCATTCTGGGGTGAGCAGCACTATAGTACCGAAAAGAACATTTCTATGATAATCTGAGTGAGATGAGTGATATAGCACTCTGGTGAAATTAGTATTATACCACGGTGGAGGAAAAACAGTACTATGGAACAGTTATTCAACACGGTGTGGAGAACAGTGTTCGAGCACTGTACGAGAGAAGAGTGCCAATGTGAGCTGGAGAGAACACTGTCACAGCACTCTAAGAGAAAAGTGTTGAACACTGAGAGAAGAAGGCAATCGTGAGTTTGGGGATAAAAGTGCTGCAGTATCACTGGGAGAACAGTCCCCTCGCATTTGTGAAGGACACTTATAACACTGTTGGAAACCGGTGCCAGAGCACTGCTGGAGAACATTTTGTAACAATGATAAAGAACAGTGGTACAACAGTGATGCATTACAGTTATAACAGACCAGTGGTAACACTGGCCCTAGTGTCATGAACGATTCACTGGACGACTTCAGACCTCCCCTCCCTCAGCTTTAGTGTTGCCAAGGTACATTTCCCCTAGGATGATTTGGCCCCAACACTTCCCTGCTGTACACATGTGCATGTAACAAGTTATAACCCAACCTAACCAAACCTAACACAACTTATCTAATCAGAACTTATCTAAACCAAATTAACCAAATCAAACATAACCTAACCTACCTTGACCTAGCCTAGGTCTAACAAATCTAACTTAACTGAGGTAAACTTAACCTAATCAAATGTAACCTAACCTAACCTAACTTAAGCCTAACCAAACCTTACTTAATCAAACACAGCCAAATCAAACTAATAGACTAGAAATGGACATGACAGATGAAATTCATCATAGTTAAAGAAAAGAGATATTATTGCGGCGATTATCTGTAATGACCTTATCTTTAGATAAGGTATATCCGTGTCTAGCTGCATACAGTAAAGTTGATTAAAGCTAGGGTTCATAGAGGGAAAGAAAAGATAAAAAGCAAATGTACAGAGCTATGCCTACCCTTTAAAACGCCCTGGTTAGACCTCATTTGGTATGCGCTGTTCAATTCTGGTCACCAAACTTGACCAAAAATAAAGTAAAACTAGAACAAATTTAATGAAAGACAAGTGGGCTAATCCCCTCGTGCAAAAATGAGCCTTATGGGGAGAGACTGAAGGACAAAGAATTATCCTTTACAAAATGCACATATCAAGGAGATCCATCTAAAGTTTTCAGAATACTATAGCGTAACATATGAAAGTTCCTTTTACTTTACACACTCAATGACTAGAATTAATAACATGAAGATATAACAAGATGATGTAACAACTGTGTGGGAAAAGCTACTGCACGTGCAGATGTACATAGACTATAATTATAAACAAATCAACGCCAGAAAAACGCTTCACTCACGTCTATTATCTGTAAATCATCCATTAATCTTTCTTTTCTTCTTTTTTTTACAATAAAGCCACAAAACTAATGTTGTTAAACAGAAGGGGAACTTTTTCTAGTCCACACTTTCCTACCAAAATTCCACAACAGTAATTGCCTTCCATACTACATGGTATTCTTTATTCATCTTTATCTTGCCGGCTGTTGATCCGGAGGAAGGCGGGTGAGGACGTACCTTCTGCTATATGATCCTATTTCTACTACATTTTAAGATCTTGTTAACAAATAATCTCGCTCTGGATCATCATGTGTCCTCTCATATTTGTATACTTGGGGGAATGGTCCGGAGGCATCTGGCAATAAGAGAATGAGTCGGGAGGAATGGTCATGGAGGGAGATTTCCTGAATCAAGCAATCCATGGGTTCAAGACATGAACTGTAAATATACCACCGATACTTGACTCTATACTGCAGACAAACCATAATTACCTGGTTTGTATGCGGTAGACAGGTAACAAGCAGCAGGCTTGTGCACTGTAGACAAGCGGCGGGTATCTGGTTTGAAAGCTGTAGACAATCCAGGGATAACTGGCTTCTATACAATAGAAGCCATGGATACACTGCAGGCAAAGCACAGGCAACCACTTTGTGAACTTTCGGCAAACTATGGATAACTGGCTTGTAATTATACGTCAAAAGGCGCTTTTGTCTGTCTGCCCGTCCCCGGTCTGTAGACACTGCATGAGAGTTGCTAGACTCACGATGACTGACTCCTATACACAGCTGCCGATAATTCATCCAGTTCTTTGGTGGAACAGAGACTGATGGCAGCTGGGGTGAAATGTTTTCGGAGACATTCTCTTCTCTAGCGAGAAGATTATGAAGGCTATATAATGAGATGAGAAAAATGCGGTGGAGTGAATGCTTATAACAATGAACAATGCCGACTGCCGTTCAAGGTGGGGTAGCCAGGTAGAGAGGGAGTGGTGCTGGTGAGGGAGAGTGTGGCAGCCCTCCGCGGGAGCGAGCAGACAAGGGCCCAAAGGGTCTGAGTCTGCTAGTACTATGGACAAGCCACGGGTAGCTGACACTTATACTACAGAGAAACAGCGAACACCAGGCTTGTATACTGTTGAAAGCATCGAGAGGATGGCGTGCACTGTATGCAGCAGACAGGATACAGGTAGCTGGCTTCTATATTGCAAACAAGCCAAGGTAACTGTCACATATACAGCAGAAATTCCTCTGGTTATCTTTACAAAACAATATTGTTTTTGACGCCCTAGACAAGATGGAACGAGCGAACACCTACTCATACATGGAAATAATGACCATTGATGACCATTAACTTTCAGGACCACTAAGAAAGTCAAGGTCCACTGAGCTATTCAGAATTCCTTACCATGCTTATGAGAAGTGATTTCTAAACATGGCCTTATTGATTTGAATCCCGGAAACAAGAATGCTGTGGTGACCCAATTACCTGGCCTCTCAAAGAGTCAGGTGAGGTCAAGCAATGAATCAAAAAGTGGGTCAGGCAGAGTCAAATTTCATGCTGTTATAATCCTATCAATGTCTAGTATCAAAATAAAGTGTGAAAAGATAATATTTTCACCTTTGTGCTGACTTCTTTTAGTCAAATCTCACCCAATTTCAAGGTCACTCATTCAACATGAGATGCCTAGCTGTGCCGGGTATCCAAATGAATATCTTTGTGAGACAAAAGACTTGAACACAATCTTTTTGTTGCAATACAGAGAAGGATGAAAAGGCTTGAAAGAGAAATTCCTTAGTCGAAATCCAAAAGATTATACATAACATACTGGGTTTAGCAAAGCTTGGAGGAGTTATGAACGTGTATAGGGACAGCTACACAGTTTGATACATTCTAGGCTTTCCTTCTCGGATTTGTACGCAACTTTACATATCTTTCCAGACACCAGTTTGATCTTCGGATTAAACACTTCGAGGGCTGTGTCTCTGAATGTCCAAATTTGGATAAAGTAACCTTTTTCATCGAGCAGTCCACAGGGATAAGGGTTTTTTTTTTATCTTAATTTGATGCCAGATAGTTTGTAGCAAAGACTTTCTATCTGACAGATTTCCATCTGAACGTGGAAATGACACTAATCCTACGTTGGTGGAATGTGTTCCACATTCTGACTCGTCTGTCTGAATGTTTATGATGATGATAACTTCCACAGTATCCAGTGTTGCAACACAGAAGTGACTCAGGAAGTAGTCAGTCGTCTCTAAATCATCTTCCTGAATAGACAGGAAGGGAATCAGTATAGTCTTGCAAGTACATCTGTCACTTCAGGATATTTCTTGCATGTCATCTATCAAAGTCGTTTGCCGTTTGGTTTTCAGTCGGTGGTAGCGTCACATCTCTCCAGACGCAGTTGTTTGACAAAATCGTTGTCCTTGAGGAATTAAGGATCACTGCTACTCCCATACACGATCCAGACATCAACTGCGGAATGGTGTGACAGTTATCGCTAGAACTCATAAACTGATGACAACGACGTCAGTATCCTTTATCCATTAGACTGGACTTAAGTTTAAAGCAAATTTGTCAAATCCATAATTATTCTTATATCTTCTCTTCCATGATTTACACTCATCATTTCATGTCTTCATTTCATGATTTTTTTTTAAGGATGACATTTGTGAGGATCTGCTTCTAGTTGTAGGAATCATTAGGAAGCTTTGCCGAGACATTTACTTGCTGTCTTTTCCTTCCATGTGCATCATCAAAATTTGTGGCTCTTATTGTCTTCCTAATTTCTTTGTCAAAGGGTTTGTCCAACATGATGTCAAGCCAATCGCACCGTAGACGAGAGCCGAATACCATGACGGTGTAGTTCTCAAGATTCAATACATGTTGCCTTCGGCGTGACGCTATCACTGAAAACACAACAGTCGGTAACTGTTGCATCCTAACACAACAGTCGGTAACAGTTGCATCCTAACTAGAAGTTGTGAACTGCATCATTTACTTCCTTTCTTCTATACTGTCTCTACTGTCGACAAGCCTCGTGGTTAGTAGCCTTCACTGCATGAAGTGGGATGACAGATTCATGTTCGAAGAAAAGAGAAATTTTCTCCCAGCGATGTTTGATCGTTGAAGAGTCATACTGTATTGGGTTGATGCTTTCTGCTGCGCATTATGTTTAAGGGAGCTCAGCTCATTTCTTTTACTGAGTCTTGCGGTTAACAGGAAAACAACGTGTAACAAAGTTTAAACTTGCTGTCATGTAGTGTACTTCTGTGCCGCTATGGAGGACTCGTACCTGGATTATCACCGCCGATATATCGTGATACCGCTTAAGTCATTGCCTTTATAGGCGATATCCACTGTAGAGTGTTTCACTACATGTATAACACATTCAGTTTACTAAATCATGTAATAAGACCATATCATTTGTCATATCAAGACATTCATTTTGATACCCAATTGGCTTGGATTCGATATGCTGAACATTTGATTTAATTACCCTTTATGACCGTGAAATTTGGTCAGTTTCGAGTAAACCAAGTCAAGTTAATCACAAAAATGTGTATCTTGTAGCATTGTTTATTTTGATATCAAACATGATTAGTGTAACAGCAAGATGCAATCTACCTTGTGTTGACCCGCTGGTTGAACTGCTAGCTGTCGTCCCCTGACCCTGAGAGGTGTTAGCTGCTTTAGTTACCTGTGGATTCTTGTTCCTCAACACCAGGTTGAAAGGAATACGTTGAACATCACTTTCCATAAGCATGATGAGAAACTGGTGTCCTCACCCTCACTCCATAGTCTGAATAGGTCTGGGATGATTAGCTCCCATCATCCATTAAGTGTAAGTTTCTCTGCTTACAAAGAACAAGAGAACAAAACTGCGAGGCTTAGGGAAAAACACACTAAAATATCACTTTGGGAAAAGAGAGCTACATTATTTACAGGGAACAATGTTATAACACTGGAGAGAGCAGGAAGACATCATGGTCTGGATACAGTGATAAAACAGTGCTAAGGACAATATAGCACCTAGCATCCAGTGGTGCGAGTAATTAAGAAAAGTGTAATTGGCAGTAAGAACAATATCTGTAACAATGTGGGAGGCAGTAGGAAAAATGTAGGAGTAATAACAGGTGTGGGGGTATGAAGACACACAGGAGATGGGAGTAGGAACACTGGGAGTGTAGCAACACTGGATTTGTGATAACACAGGGTGTTGAAGCACTGGATTTTTCATAACACTGGGAGTATAGCAACACTGGATTTGTCATAACACTGGGAGTATAGCAACACTGGATTTGTCATAACACTGGGAGTGTAGCATCACTGGATTTGTCATAACACTGGGAGTGTAACAACACTGGATTTGTCATAACACTGGGAGTGTAACAACACTGGATTTGTCATAACACTGGGAGTGTGACAACACTGGATTTGTCATAACACTGGGAGTGTAACAACAACATTGTGATGGTAGTCAGATCAAAGGGAGTCAGGGTGGTTGGAGGAGTCGGGTGGAGGCAGCAAGAACAGATAAGCTTGGTAAGAAGAAAAGAAAATATCAAGGCAAAATTCGACTCACCTTCCAGATGAAGTTGGTATTCTGATGGTAATGGATGGAATGCTTGGTGGAGTTGTCTAGGACTTGGCCATGCTGGTCCTCCCAGTAGGTCACGGCCACGGGGAAGGCCTCCACCTGGCACTCTAGCTTGGCGCTCGACCCATTATAAGCGCTAACCTTCCACTGGTTCACTCGCAGGTATGGCTCGACTGACGAAGAACAAGGTTGGGTTAAAAAAAAAGAAGTGAATGGAGAGCATCACGACGAGATACTGGCATTTGAGAGGACAAGATCGTAGCAGGAGAGTGAAGGAGAGGGGAAAAGGGGAAAGGAATTGACATGGGGTTAGGGGTGGACGGAGTAGCGACCTACAACTACCTCTGGCGAGATTTTGAACGACGCTAACACCGCACATTTTATTAGGCTTATGATACTCTCTGCCGCCACAGTCATGTTCATCAATCCTGGGTTCATATAGAACTGTTGTCAACCATTGATATAGTTTTCTTTCATGTATTTGTGTACTTGTCCTATGCCTGTCTCTATTCTTTTTCTTGTTACTGCACTGAATAATCTTTCCGTCTTACACTAGAATATTCTGCTTGATATCTTATATATGTATTCATAGTGTTATTTCAAACTTAATAATAAAACTTCTGTATCGCTGAATGACTCTTATACTCAGTATATTGTTCTGTATCCCATCAATCTGTCGTCATACGTAGATTTTCATGCATCTTTTTCTTATTCTTTTTAGATTGTAAAGTTGGAGTTCTTTCAGCCTCCCGTAATAGTTCATACGATCCATTCCATCAATTTTGTTCAGGAACTGGTTCTGACTGCTCCTTAGTTTGTATACGTACGAAATTCTTTTGTGAGTTTTGAGTCTCCTGTAGTGAAAGTCCTTTTATCACGTCACTCATTTCTTACTCGATAGTGTTACCTTCTTACTATGCTCTCTGACTTCTTGATAATCATTTATATTGACTCCTAGACCTCTGACGTGTTTCAGCAATCCCATAATTTTTTCCTTTGTGGCCATTACATAATGTCACCAATACACTGTTCATCGTTCCATGGCTTACTTGCCTGATGCTATCGTGTTGCTCACCAGCAAACAATCTGACTATATCGTCACTTACTGTTTTGTCAATGTCTGATATCAATATTGTAAAAGAAACTGAAGCAAATATAATTCCTTTTGGCGTCATCTTTAGAACATCATCACACATCCTTCAATTGGCTACTGCTACTACTACTAACACACTCTCTCTCTCTCTCTCTCTCTCTCTCTCTCTC
>JAUUEG010115710.1:0-10839 GCA_032361445.1 Panulirus gracilis | reverse complement strand
TGTAGAAGAATTTATTAGTAATTACAAAGAAATTCATTGAAGTGATGGCGTAGTTAGAATCACTAAAAAGCCTCGTCACATCACCGGAAAGCATTACAAATGAAACGATAGCAACACAAGAGACCAAGTTGGAGTAGCAAGATGAGATCATCGCTAAGCATCAACTCTAGAAAGTTTGGACCGGAGGGAGAGGGAAGTGAACCAAATCATCCTGGATGTTCCCGATGAAGCTCTAGACGGCGTAGTGACAGACAGGTGTGGGCGGCGGTGGAGGTGGGCGCTGTAAATGGGACGCACCGGAGACTAGGGCGGCGTACTAGCTACGTGTCTGCCCGCCACTGCCGACCCACACTTCTGGCGCTCCGAGACAAGACCGTACGCTTTGGCATCCTGGACCATGCGAAGAACCTCAAGACTCGTACTGAGCTTTACAAGTAAATATACGTGAAAAGGGATGTCCATCCGTCCTTGAGGAAAGAATGGCAACGATTGCGGGACCTGCAGAGGGAGAGGCCCGAAACTGCTAGCAGCATATCGCCTCAACGTTGACCCGGGAGAGAAAACTACAGGGATATCTGTCATCGATAGCTGGAGGCCACAGCCTTTTTGAATAACCCACAGCGAGTGAATGATTAACAATTATATCTTGGATTGTCAATGGAATACATACCAAACTAGAGAAAAACAATGTGTTGCAAGTATCAGTTCGGTATGATGTTATATGCCTTATCGAAGTGAAAACAGGTATGGCTGTATTGTTCCCCGGCTACGTGGATCGCAGAAAAATGGTTCAATCACCTGACCGGGGTAGTTAAGGTGTGCGCGAGGAACTATCTAGTTCACTTAGTACAAGCTGCGGATGAGTATTGGTGATCGGGTATGGCTTCAGTTTAAAAATTTGGCACTGGGTTTTTATATACCGCCGTGATTCACCATATCATACGAATGTGTTCTTCGCCACTATTCATGAAAAGCTGTATACATGTCCCTCTTAAGGATGGATTTATTATTATAGGGGACATAAATGCTCGCTTCGGGAAAGCGGTAAGACATTCGCTCACATAAATGTTTCCAGAAATAAAAGGTTATCTTATCCTGTAATACCAGACGACATTAACAAGGCAAACACCAAGGAATTATTGTCGTCTCTGTGTACTGAGATTAACTTACTGGTTGTAAACAATCGTAAGATATCATGTAGACACAATGTAGGTAACAAAACTTATCAGAAAAGTGGCATATGGATTTCAGTTGATACATGCGTGGCAACATACGAGATGATAAGGATCATCAGAGAATTTCATGCATTACACTAGTGGTCTCCCGTCGAACAACGCCTCGATTTCTGTTTCCAGCCATGCTGCCAGACGCATGTTAGAGGTGCGCTTTCCTGATACTGAGATACAATTTTTGAGAGTATTGTCACTGATGTTGATATAGGAGTAAAAGCTGTGACTAGAATGCAGAATTCAGGAATGATAATTCAGGTAGGTGGGAGAGGTTATTGCAAAATAAGGATGATGTTAGGGTGCGGCGAATCAGACTGTAGGGGTAATTTTAATGTGTAAAAGTATGAAGATGAGAGGTCGCCCAGTGATGATTTTAAAAAACACTGAGAGAGAGTACTTAACCCACCACATGTTCATCACTATAAGATAGTTAGCGCAGAAGTTGTTATACCAGTGTTAGATAACCCCATTTCACTCACAAAGGTCTGTTACTACGTTAAGAACATGAAGCCAAAGCCTGTGGGTTAGATGGAATATCGCCTGGTAGATTCTCATTGTCGCCTGTACATCTGATTTTATCTAATGTTACCCTCCCTTTTTAGCAGTTTTTATGAATGGTTAGTATCCATTACCATGGGCCATGGCAAAAACATTTTACATTTTTAAGAGAGGGGGCAGGAAAACCCAGATAATACCAGGGCATGACTGTTACCAACTTCATCGCCAAGCTGTACGACATGGTTTATTGCAATACACTAAACAGTGGTTTTAGCCTTGTCGGGAGCAGGCCGGAGCACTACAAAAGCGAGTGCCTGGAACATATAGTTACTTTGCGGCAGCTCAGCTCAGCAAGGAGAAAGAACATCAAATTATTCATAGCTTTCATTGATTTTTCTAATGCATATGACGTAATGCCGAGGCTCAAATTGTTATGACTCTTAAGAGCTTGAGTTGTTTAACGGTAATGTTGACAGCTATATTGCCATATATCGCGTAACAGTATTTTGGGGTGAGTAGTTATCTCCACCGTCGGGATAAGGGATGGTCTGTCTACTTTGTCTTTTATCTATATGTAGATGAGTTGATAAGAATGATAAAAAATAAATGTGAACATGATACATATATTGGATGGTTGCACATGTAAATGGACGATACAGTGTTAATATTCACGACATACACGTACACCTGCGACGGTTCGGTGTCGTCTGCTGTGAATATGCATGCGCAGAACAAGTTATGTTAAAATTTGTCCCTTTTATTCGTAATAACAATGCTATTCCTTTTAGTGTAAAACGTCGCTTGTTCGATGCGGCCCTTATGTCCTCATTGCTATACAGCATAGAGTCTTGGGTAGTCGCGGATGTGAAACCTGTCATTAAACTGTACAATTGGGCCATGGAGGAATTGTTAGGGTTGAGGAGGGCCACTTCCATCTCGTTAGTTGTGCTCCCTCACTGACAGATCCTGTCAAATTCAAACAGCACATATTCTATCATAACATGTGGTTACCAGAGAGATGTAACATGAACGATGACCCCTTGTTCTTTGCTATTAAGTATTCCATGTATTTAAATACTCCGGCTGGAATACTTGTAGCCCACACGACGCATAACACTTGCGTAATGTGCACAACGATATGCTGACTCTCAAATCTATCAAGATGCAATGTATATAAAACTATGAACCCACGATTTAAAGTGCATTATGCTTACGAGAGAAGACGGGATTTCGTTTACAGGTTTCAAAATGTGTGGGCACAGTTTGGCAGTGGTAACTGATCGCTGGAATAGGAGCGGACGTAGTCACCTTCCTATTGAGGATCGCCTGTTCGTATGTGGTAACGTGCGGTTAAAACAACGCGTGGTAGAGGTATGGCCCCAAACACAACGCTTTTGAGATTTGTACAGGTTTAATACGTTACATGTTATATTCTCTAATTTTACTGATGAGGTCACCAGCAGAATTAATCACGATGTCTTAGTACATTATTATGCCTCCGTACATACAGATAATAAATAGACATTTCCGCCAAAATGCTGCCTTTTCATAGGGGCGTAGCATTTATGAACACTCAAGTGTAACTGAATCTCGTTATAGTTTCAATTATGATGTTGATAAATGCTTTATTCGCTGGTTACTTACCTTTTACGTTTAATAGTTTTTGAAATATTTATGTTTGAACTGCAGCTGTGCTATTTAAATAATTTATGGGTGTTTCTTTTGTAATTACTATATATTGTTACATATGTTTTACGACCTTTAAACTGTGGTCAATAAACTTATCTATCTATCTATTACCCCTGTCTTTAGATGAGGTGGAATACCTTGCTAACAAACTGATAAACAATGAAATAAAGTCATGGTACATAATGATAACAATGCCAAGGAAATATGAAGAAATGGTGCTGAAAAGACAAGAACTCTGCCAACTCAAAATTGCACTGTTTAGATGTGTGCCATGAACCCACAATGTAAACATTTCTATGGTATCTTGAATGCACTCATATATTTCCTGAGTTACATCAAAGAACCTATACAAAATGGCTAGTCACGGAGAGATTCAGCTAAAGAGGAAGAATCACTCTCAAAGAAGCGTAGGTTATCTCCTTAGTGACTGTAAGGGAATTCGATATCTTTCACAGAACTGTGTATTTGTGGTTACAGAAAAGGGGGGGAGGGAGAAGGGGAGTAGCCTTGAGTAGACTTGAAAGCCCAAAAATTAATTGCTGCTGAACATCAATTGTTATGAGAATCCATCAGATCCATTACGCAGTACCTTCATCTGAGCAGGGCTACATGGAATTTCATTATATAAGATACTTGCTGACCAGGAGAAATTAAGATACCATCAAGGTTGGTCTTGACATACACAACAGTCTGCTGATGAACAATTGGATTTATGGGGAGAATCTTTTCCTATGAAAAATCTTTACTTCTTAAGAAAGATAACACAACTGGAGAAGAAACAACTCCCATTCTGCCCAGTCATCTAACATGTGCATGGTGCCCAGAAGCTGTCACATATAGAAAGAAGTGTACACCACTGACCAATATTTGGAAATTTAGGAGGTCTTGCTTCCTTTTGCATGTACTTATGATCTCCCTTTCCCAGCATGGATCATATTTATGCAGGACGAATGCCCTATTCAGCAGCAAAGTCAATTACAAAGAAATTTGAAAATGAACGAAATACCAGCCTTCTGTACTAGCCAAATAAGGGCTTTCGCATGGATCCTCCTGAACATGTAAGGGGAATAATCTGTGGAAACCAGTAGAAGAGAGGACAGTAACATGACTTCTAAAAAATGCATATAAAGAGTGCAAAGAATATAAAAGGAAACCATAACAGGTGTATAACCATGTTACACTGGCTCTAGAACAACCTTAAAGTTTTAGTGATAATGATGGTGATTGGGCAAAATGTTGACTTTTAAGGGTGGCAAGGTTATCTGTACAGGCTTTTATTCCCCTCCTGAGACCATTAGCAAAATTGTTCTTAATTGAGCCACACCAGTCTTAGAAAATGCTTTGTTTGTCTTTGTAAGTAGATAATTTAAATGTAACTGAACAGGATTACATTTAAAAATACAATTTGTTGACGTTTGTATCTCAATCTTGTAATAGTAATATTCATATAATTGTTTTCTTTATTTTCTTTCTCTTATACTTATACAAATAGTGCCCATTCATGGCTACAAATGTTTAACCCATGTAAATTTTCTTTTTAAAATGCCATTCTAAATGCTAAAAATTGGTTGGTTCATCTTAGACTGTAAGCAATGCTATACTTGATGAGTTGTTTTACCATATAATCTTTTTAACTTTATCAGGAAAAGTATTGTAGTCTGACATAACTTGGTGGCTGTTATTCAAGTTACATAAGTTTATATACCAACTAGTGTACCACATACATATAACTAAACAGTCAAAATAATATCTTTTTCAATGCACAGTTAGTCTCATTAATTTACAAATACATATTATATAATTAATGCAACTGAAAGAATGTCTAATATAATTGATAAGCAATCCCATTCCAAAAATTTCCTTAGTTGCCAGTAATTACAACTTTACTAAACAAATATGAGAGAGCTATCAGATGTCTTTATAAGTGTTCACAAAATACTAAATGCATCCATACATAATTGTTAATAAGACCAAGCTAAGTTTAAAAATCTCCCCTCCTGCCAACACTCCAGTTTCTAAATATATACTGCTTCTATAAGTACTCCCCACTTAAACCCACTTAAATATTTACATCAGCCAACAATACAATATTCTCACAAATGTTTGCCGAGTGACAAGCCTTAAACATACTTTAAAATCTCTGCTCTACCTTACTATCCCTTGTTGACAATATTTCCAGCTAAAAATGCATTATACATTATTGTACAATCCAAAGATAACCATTGCATATTCTTCCATCTCCTTTTTATGTATCTAGCCAAATTTTCCTCCATGCAATCGTCCTCCATTCATAATTTCTGACAAACTAAACCACACCTATTTATTCTTTCATTGTTACATAATTTTCTTTAATCCAACTGAATCCAGTAACAACCATCCTATTTTTAATTTCTCGTACAATTTGTTTTAATCTTCAACATCTATTATTACATCAGACTCACCACCAGTGTCTGATGCATTACCTGCATTTTCTTCTTCATCACCTAACTGATTATCTGACTCCTCTTCCAACTTGTTATTTACATCTTCATCCATCTCACTGATTACATCTTTTTGTTTTTTTGAAGACTCTTTACCCATTTTGTAGTCTGTATATCTCTTCTTCACTCTACCTTTACTCTTTTTAGGCTCTTTCAGTGATGGTAACCATTCTTCATCTTCACTACTATCTATTTCTGACATCTCATTATCAGTGTGCTCTTCTAAGGTGCTAAAATCATCTTGATCACTAGCACATTCCAAGAAATGGGTTGCCAAATGTCTATATAATCCAGCCTCATCTACAAAACTCAATGAGCAATCACTGCATTCAAGGAGTTTTTCTCTGCTTGCTGTGCTGTTACATGTGGTACTTAACAGCTCTTTCAAAGACTTATATTCAATGGGTGGCTTGCATAAATGAATTTTTATGTGTTTCCAGTACTCTAATCTATTAGGATACACATCATTACATACAGAACAATGAAAAACATCTTCTGCCTTTTCACATTTGGATAACAATTTTTCAATGTTAAAATTTCGTTTACTGGTATGATCTGCATATTTCTTATCCAGCTTACAGTTACATATCCAGCATTGATTTCTCAGGTTGATCTTATTCAGTAAGTCTCGAGGCACAAGCGCATCCCACATACCAAGTTCACAGTAGTGTTTAGAAATATGTTTACATAAACACCACTGGCTTTTAAAGATTGTGCCACACACATGGCAAGTAAAAGGTTCACTTTTTATTCGTGTCAACATAAATCTGTGAGATGATAAAACATGATTCACAGCTTGATCTACATTTTCAAATGTTTGTGAACAACGAATACATTTCCGAAGATCATCTTTGGGCTTGTTTTCCTTGTTGGTTGGTACAGACTTCTTTTTAAGATTCTTAGTTTGTTGTTCACCTCTTCTTTTTCTTTTTTTCTTAACTGTTCTTGCACCATTATCTGATTTTAAATTACTCTCATTTTCTGACTGTAGATTACTTTGATCATAAGTATCAGTATCATTCACTTTTGCACCATTATCTGATTTTTTATTACTCTTTTTATAACTATCATTCCCTGACTCTTGAGTATTTTTTTCACAACTAATGTCACTTTTCCATTTACCATCTACCTGGATGAATGGTAAAAGAAAATGGGTTGCTAAGTGCTTATTTAATTCTGATCGCTCTTCAAATTTGTGTAAACATTCACTACATTCAAACTGTTCATTTTTAAAACGCTTGGAATTTTGGGGAGATTCTAATGGTTCATCCATCTGTTTGCGTTTTTTAGGAAATTTATACAAATGCAACATAATATGCTTCCAATATGCATATCTGTTGGAACATGCATAATCACAAAGAGAACAATGGAAAGATTCTTCTCCTTCTAGTTCTTTACTTTTACTTGACAATGCTTTTTCAATGTAACTGTTACGTCTATTGACATGTTTTGAGGCTTTTGTACCAAGCATATTCTTGCAAATCCAACAATATTGTCTGTCTTGTGTTTGTTCTAGCAAGTTGCTAGGCACCAGATCATCCCACATATTGAGATCATTGTAATGCTTTAAAATATGATTGCATAATACCATTGGCTTCATAAATGTTTTATCACATATGTGACAAACAAGGGTCTCAGCCATCATCTGTTTCAGCAGTGCATTATGGGCAGTGACAACATGACTTACAGCATCTTCCATCTTCTCAAATCTTTTTTGACATCTTTTACACTTCTGAGGATCTTCCTTTGAAAATGATACCATATCAGCAAAGGATTCCTTTCCATTGATATGCTTGTCATGCATATATCCATCATTGGCTTGTGCTTCTTTCTTATTTCCATCATCTTTTTTGGAGTCTTTATGACTGCTTCCAGTTTTACATTTATTTTCATCCTCTTTTAAATCTGGCTGAAGAAGATGTACTCCTAAATGTCCCAATAGTTCTGACTTTTTCTTGAATTTCATTGGGCATTTGCTACATTTAAAATGTTTCCCTCCATCAGCCTTTTTAAAAGGTGACTTGGACAGATGAACTTTGATGTGATTCCAAAATGCATACCTATACGAAAATGATTCATCACATACAGAACAATGGAAAACCTCTCCTTCTTTTGATGATAAAGCCTTACTTGATTTGCTCGATAAAATCTTTTCAATGGTCTTGTCTCTGGTTGTAACATGATACTTATGGTATTTCACACCTGTTGTTTTACATATCCAACAGTTCATCCTGACATTTTCCATATCTAAATCTGAGGGCACAAGGGCATCCCACAAACCAAGATCACCATAGTGTTTAAGGATATGTTTACAGAAAGATAAATTTGATATAAAAGACTTACTACAAATGTGACATACTCGAGGTTCCTTTGTCGTATACGACAGCACTGTTTTATGATGAGCCAATACATGACTGACACCATCCTCTGAACTCTTGAAAGCGTTTGAACAAAATTTGCACTTATGGAGAACTTCTTTAGATTCTGCCTTACTTCCCTCTAAATGACTGCCTGCATTTATATGCCTGGCTTGTGATTTTAATATTCTCTCTTGATCCACAAGTTTTTCAGGTGTCTTCTTTTCCCTATTTGACTTCTGTAAGCTGCTTATTTTCTCACATTGTTTTTTTGTGACTTTTCCATGAGGTTGCCCATTACTTTGTTTAATAATTTTAAATGATGAATTCATAACTGCCTCTTCAACTGGCATAGTGTCAACACTGCCTTTTTCAGGATTAGTTTCTTTGTTTTTTGTTTTCCCTGGTCCACACTCGATAATATGATTTTTGTATTCATGCACAGAATGAAAACTAGTCTCACAAAAATTACACACATTGACTTTCCTTACTATGGGATCCTCTGTACATTCTTCTAGATGCTTAGTGTATGTTCCTCTAGGATATTCCATTCTACAATATCGACATAAAAGTTTTGAGTCATCCTTATTATGCACTGCTAAGTGATGAGCAGATAGTTCCTCTCTTGTATCAAATAAAGCTAAACAATAGTAATGACATCGTAATTTATCTTTGTGGGCTTTAATCTGGTGCTGCAAGAGTTTCCTGCTATTGCTTCTAGTTATACTGCATGCTGGACACCGAGGCTTTTTCAAGTGCTTTTTTTTCTTATGGTTAAGTAATGCTGTGTTGCTTTTAAACACGGAAGAGCAAACATTACATGGTATCATAGGCCTTAACTGTCGATTGGTTTTTATTTTTCGCTTTTTAATTTTGGGAAGTTTATCCTGGTACATAAAAGCATCCCTCTTATTAACATCTACTTCTAATGGCTCCTCCTTACATGTTACTCCTTCTAGAAAGGATGTTGAGGGCAAAGAATCTGTCCTAAGAACTAAGTCTGAACTTGCACTTGTGACTGAGATTGAATCCACTTTACTGGTTTGAAAGTCAGAGAATGGAGCATGACCTGAAATGTTATCAACTTGGAGGCTTGAGATGCTAAAGTTGTCATCCAGTAACAATTCTGTATGGCTGTTGGTTATCACAGTCTCCTCGCTTTCATCACAAGATTTATATGTTGAAGAAGAAACCCCCTCTTCCAATCTAAATGGTTTAACATCAGTAACAAAAAGATCATCATCACTGATCTTATTACTGGAAACCCCAAGGTGCTGAGCAATGTGCATTTTTAATTGGTATTTGTTTCTAACTTCTTTATTGCATAGCTGACAAATTATCTGCATCTTATCTGAGGATGCATGCATATTATCATGAACAATCAAATGTGTGCTGTTTTTATTTCTTCCTTGACCAACTCTGACATTCCTCACCCTTTTTTTATGTACTTCTTTTAAGTGTTTTACCCACTTAGTTTCACACACAAGGTCAGTTAAACAATATTTACATTCATAAAGACTGTGAATCTTCCTCTTGTGGATTCTATATGTGACAGGACTAAAAAAGAGCTCATGACATATATTGCACCTCACTTTGAAATGATCTTTTTCATGGGAGACCATGTGAAGCTTAAATCTTGCCTTATCTTTGGTTTTAAAGTCACACTTTTCACACTGTTGCTGTGGTCTGTGTAAGTTTATATGTTGCAAATATGCTTGAGTCTTATCAAAAGTCTTACCACAATCTTCACATACCTTGATTACCTTTACCACATGCAAAGTGTCCTTCAGTCTCTCTTGGGTTTGCTGTGATTTTTCTGACTCTACTGTGGTGGAACTGAGAAAGTTCTGTTGCTCACATGATGTCATGCTGTTGGCAGCCATACCTGTTGGGACAACTAACTGTCAAAAATGACTCTGAAGGGAAGACTGAAAATTTCAGTACATTAAAAACTAATGCTTTTAAAACAAAGAATAATCATGAAAATTATTTCTTTATACAATGAAATAATTTTTGAGCTAAAATCCTCATCTGCCCTTTACCTAAGTAGTTTTCCTTTTGAAGATGTCAAAGCCATGTAGCTGCCATAAACAAGATAGGCAAGCACATGATAAAGTGCCAATAATATTTATTGCATGTATGAAATGTATCTATTATGTTACCAGAAGACTGACAAAACTATTGAAAAACTTTATAACTGAAACTACCTCCCATGCCCTGTCTACTTCTGTATGACCCCCATTTTTTTTCTGTTACATAAAAGCACTGTATATCCCAAAACTATTTTACTTCCAATAACAGGGAAATGATGCCTTCATGCACAGTTTCATAACACCTAATAAACGATATGAAAGTAAATTTATCCATGTAAAGTCCACAGAGAAGTTGTTGTGCCTTAAATATTGTAAAAGACAGTTAACAGTGTTGCCACCAGGCTTCCTTTATCATAATTTATCTAGCTTATATATTCATGCTAAGATACTTATGCTTATATTCCATAATCACCATGATTATACTTTGTCGCTGTCTCCCGCATTAGCGAGGTAGCGCAAAGAAACAGATGAAAGAATGGCCCAACCCACCCAC